>JBCJKH010026392.1:0-12500 GCA_039877255.1 Loriculus beryllinus
GGATGGGGCAGCCACAGCTTCTCTGGGCACCCTGTGCCAGCGCCTCAGCACCCTCACAGGGAACAGCTTCTGCCTTATCTCCAACCTGAACTTCCCCTGTTTCACTTTGAACCCATCATCCCTTATCCCATCACTCCAGTCCCTAATGAACAGTCCCTCCCCAGCATCCTTGTAGCCCCCTTCAGACACACTGGAAGCTGCTCTGAGGTCTCCACACAGAGAGACCTCCTTCTCCATCCTCAACAGCCCCAATGTTCTCAGCCTGGCTCCTTGTGGGAGGTGCTTCAGCCCCTGAGCTCCTTGTGGCCTCCTCTGGACTTGCTCCAACAGCTCCATATCCTTCTTAACGCTGAGGACACCAGAACTGCACACAGTGCTCCACGAGGGGCTGACCTTCATGAGGAAGCAAGACCCAGGAAGGGTCTGGAGCGAAGGCAGGGCAGCACTCACCGCTCAGCCTCCTGCTGGGCTGCCCCCCGGGTGAGTTCCGAGGGGGGGAACTGGATAAAGAGGTCCCCGGCTCTGCTGATGAGGGTCTCATAGGGAAGGTCCTGTGGGATCTGGGACAGGAGGTGGTGCACAGAGGCCATGTCGCACTCGCAGTCCAGGACCTCCTGCTTGCGGTACAGCACGATCTGCAGGGAGCAGCGAGAGCTCTGAGGGCAGCGGGAAGGGGGGATGAGGCCCTGGCACCCGCTGGCACTCACTTCCGAGCCACATAACATTTCACTTCCAGCTGGAAGAGCTGCCCTTCCTCATGGGGCCACACGGCACTGAAGCGTTCCCTGTCTGGGAAGAGCAATGCCAAAGCCTTCTCAAGGCTGAGGCCGTGACAGCCCCTGTCTAGACTCAAAGAGAGATTTATTTGGATGCCCATAAGGAGAAAAGGCAGCACAGCACAGGGCTGTCCCCAGCCAGCCACATGCCCCAGCAAGTGCCCAGCAGCAGGGCCAGCACATGAAAGCAAAGAAAGCCACCAGCTCCTGCTGCCTCCACAGCACTGGACCAGGCTGTGCATCTGGACACATCCAGGCCACCCCGAGCTCTCCTGCATCCCTCCTGTCATTGACAAGGACATCACTGGCCTGGGGGGTCTCTGCAGAGCCAGGGACAGCAGCAGCACCAGGTTTGCCAGCCCCAAACCACCACCACCTCACAACAGTCCAGTTCCTCCCTGCCATTCCAGCCAACACCTACCACAGCAGCGAAGTAAATGGGCATCAGGGGATGGCAGGCCAAGAAGAAGTCGTATAATCGCACCACGTGCCTGAAGTCGGACAGAACGTGCCCAAACCAGGTGATCAACCAGCTGAGAGCAAAGATGGTGCCCACCTCCGCACTGCACAGAGATAAAGAGCTGTCAGCCCAGCTGAGGTGCTCCTGGTGAGCCCTGCACTGCAGCCCCACGCCTGGCAGGGCCAGTCCTGCAGGCTCCTTTCCACCCTAAAGGCTCATTAACATCTGCGAGTCGTAATCCTGCTTGGTACCCAAGAACATCTTGGCCATGAAACCTAATGGAGGCACTTGCCCAGGAAAGGACCTTGGACTGAACCTCCCCACTTATTTTGCTTCTGTTTCAATCTGCCCAGACTGTGGGGCCCTAGTTCCCCAAATTGTGGGAATTACCCCCAAAATAGCAACAAACCAGAGCAAGGTGACACCAGCCAAAAACCTGGGCTCCTGAAGTGGTTGTGGCAGCTCGGTAAGATCCCAGCCACAAATCCCCATTCACAAACCCCCAGCCTTTCCCAATGGGACTGCAGAGCACTGGGGTGAAGATGGCACCACCTAAAAGCCCTCAAGAGAGGCAGCACGGGAGTGGGTCTGCTCAGAATCAGGGGACACAGGGCTTTGGGCTGTCACTGTTGGCTGTGGGGCTGCAGTTGACACACTTGTGTTGAGGGAACATCTGCCTACCTCTGCATGAAGTCATGCACCTTAGGGTTCACCTGGTCTATGATGGGCATCAGGTAATTTAAGATGTGCTTGGTATTATCCATCGTTGGGTCCATAAAATCCCTGAGGGAAGATGGAAACGAAGCTTCATGAAGCAACCATGTCAGTGAGCTCTGCCTCCAGGGAGGCAGCCAGAAGGTAAAGAGATGCACTGGCAATAAACAGCTTTGCTGGGAGGGTGGCCCCAGCCCCAGGGAATTCTGTTCATCTGGGACAGCCTCCATCCTACTTCAACCATGAACCCTTCCCAGCACCCAAAACCCAACTCCCTGCCTGCAAAAGGAGGGAGAACCCCTCCAAAACAGAACCCAGCTGAAGGCTTGTGCTTGTTTCAGTGCACAAACAGGATGTGGGGCTCAGGCAACTGCTGGTGCAGACCACACTGCCCAGGGCTGGGTAAGGCTGAGGGGGAGGCACAGCCAGGCCCTGGCAGCAGAGGCCAGAGCCGTGCATAATGCAGGGAGCTGGGTTTGCAGCTTCGAGAGATGCCACCAATTACCTGGCAGCTTTCAATTAGCCCTTCCCCAGAGCACGGCTCCTGCCAAGCCATGTGTGGTCACACTGCTCCCCACAGCACCCCTCTGGGCATGGCCTTAATCCAAGGCTTTGCCTTCCAGGCTCTCCTTCCAGGCCAGCTCTGTCTGTGCTGTGGCCCCACAGCCTGGGACACCCTTGCAGCTCCTCTCCTCCAGCTGAGCACACTGAGTACCTGAGATGATGCGTTGAGAGCTTCTCCACCAGTGCCGTGGCCAGCCTGTCCCCCACCACCAGCAGGAAGGTGACCACGATGTCGTGGTAGCCCTGGTAGTAGTGCAGCTGCGGGTTGCGCTTCAGGACGTGCAGGATGATATCGATGAGCTCCTCCTGCAACCCTTCCCGTTGGTCATCCGGCATTCCTGTGGGAACAGCACCAGACATTCAGAGTCACTGCTGCACATGGACCTGCGGCCCTGAGACTGCCAGGACACGGCCTGTGTGAGCAGCAGGGAAGGAATGGCTTGGGTTGGAAGAGACCTTAGGATCACCCAGCTCCAACCCCTGCCACAGGCAGGGACACCTTCCACTAGAGCAGGCTGCTGCAAGCCCCTGTGTCCAACCTGGCATAAAGACTAAAGGATATTTTGGGAAATAGGAAAACACAACAGCTCAGACAATGTCCTAGGCAGTGTATTCATTACAGGATCATCAGAGTGGATGCCTGCAATAGGAAGATTAAATACCCATTTACCAGCATCAGAGGAGAGTTTGGTTTTATAATGTATTGTCCTCTATTCCCCGTGAGGCTGCTTTGTTTGATAAAATGCTGAGTGTGGTGTAAAAATATCCCTCTCTCTGTAATTTGCACTCCTCTCCATTTAAAGCTATTCTTGCTGCAAACGAGAATTGAAAGCTGCTAAAATTAAGTGATGTCAGTTCTCAATGACACTTTAATGATAGAGAGCTCCGCAAATGAGATGAGAATGAATTCTAGCTTCTCTGCTAAAGATAGTAACCAGCACTAAACAGGATAACACTCCAACTGGGCTACAATTCACCTTCTTCATTCATATTTAGTGGAACTGAAATAGGGAAACTAAACCAGGAAAATACAGGGAAAAATAGGGAAAATATAATTAAAACAAAAAAATGATAATTTCTAATAGAGATGGCAGGAAAGAACTGAAGCTGGTGAAGTCAAAGCACAGCCGTACTTGATCCTATAATTCTATGATACCTGTACAGAGGCTATCACTGGCTGGCCACAGGGCTGATGCTATGGCATCTTTGCCTCACTGCAGAAACTGCTGCTTTCAGCAGGTTTGGTATAAACACAGGCATAGGAGAACTGAGGATTAGGGAATCCTGAATGGTTTGGGGCCAAATGAAACTACTGCTTCTGAAAAAGCATTCAAGGAAATAAAACACCAACATGTAAACAATTTCTTTCTCTCAGTACTATTACAATCAGACTTCCAAGGATGACCACCCAGGCTATCCACACAGATCATGCCTGTAGCTTCACAATAAGCTAACAAATGACAACTTCAAAGTATGTCAGCTGGGTGCGATCACTTCTGTGACTCCCCTTTGTGCCGCTTTGGTATTGCAAAGGTGTTTCATTCTCTGTATAAAAATTCTTTTTCTCAGGGCTGCTGAGCATTGCAAGGCAATGGAAGATTTTGGTGCAGGCAAATGCAAGAACATGAAGTACAAAGGTCATGGTGCAGCTTGAAATTAATACAGTGCCTAAACAGAGCCACCCCTGTCTTTCCTTCTGCCCCATAGAGCATGGGCTCACAATCTGCATTTACATTATACTCCTTTCTATCAAGCGTCATGAAAGTGAAGCAGACTGTTTCCAGCTCATGACAAAAAATGAGTTATTTTTGTATAGCGCTTTGTCATTTAGTTGAATAACCAATTCTGTCAAACACGTGAATGGAAGGTAAATATTAAGGTGTGCAATATATAAAAAGCAGTCATTATGGGGAGAGAAGTATTTATTACTATACAAAACTTGTGGAATTACAATTATGAAAGCCTTATTGTAAAAAGGTGAGATAAGGCTTCACAATTCACTGTTCTGCAAGTACTTGTAGAACAGTCCATGTGACTAGAATGGAGATGGGGTCATTGGCAATGACTGACAATAAAATTTTTATACCTCATAATAATATCAGGTTTTCTTTGCAAATACAATATATCTGATGGATAAGTGATCCTGCAGATACTTTGTAAATGTTTAAAATAAGATGCTGGCACTATTTTCCCATCCTTGTTGAAACCCAAATCTTTGTATTTGTACCCCAAATCTTTACCTTCAAGTAATTCTTCCAATGTCTTCTAACAAGAATTCACTGAATTCACTGATTTCCAATTTCATGTGATTAAAAAAAAAAACAAATGCTCTGGCATTTGTACATTACAGGATATGTCCAAATTTGTGTGAATGTCTAGGAGTCGTAAAACTGGTGGCCTAATGGGGTGACTGCAGATGAAGTGGTCATGCCCAATTGAGAACTGCAATTCCTGATCTATCTCTGCATTTGTTCCTATATGTTCATCCTATACTGACTGTACAAATACCATTGACAGCTTCTTAAAACAAATTAACTTGACTATAGGTTGGTATGGGAAGACTGAAAAATAATGTAATTACTTTCTTCCCTCCAAGTACCCCAGTGCAGATAGATGTGTGAGGGAGATGAGAAAGAAAGAGGGCTCTGCATCTGAACTCATCATCTGAAACTTCCTTTGTGCAAGGGAAACATGCACGCTGATGGAAAATGAGTGCATTAGGGACAGCACATCTTCCTTGCACACAGTTCATGCTTCTTTTGACTTCCAGCCAGCTCAACATCTTTCCATTAGGTTTCTGTCTTGTATATTGGAGCAAAATGGACCAGGTTCACTTACAAATCCTGTGAGGTACTCAGCATCGCGTGTGAGATGCTGACATTTCTGTCTTCTATGAGTTTGAATTACCTTGATTATTTTGCGTGTTAGACTCTAGAAAAGGATTAGTCAAAGAAGCAAAAAAACCCAAACATATACACAAAAAAGGAGAGAAAAAAACCCTCTACCTATCAAAGCAGTTTTACAGAGCTTTGGAAACAGCAAGACAAAATAAATATTGAGTGAGGAGAAAAAAAGCCAGTATTGCATCAAATACTTGCCCCAGGTCCTACAACAGCAAAAATGAGGTGACATGCAGCCATACATGAGTGGACAACATGTCAGCTGCACAGAGGGTCTCTTCATCTTCACACACGTCCCCTAACTGGCAGTTTACCCCCTCAGACAGAATGTTAAGAGACACAGGAAGAATGTTCTCTTTTTGTAAAGTGTCACATAAAGTAGCTTACCAGCCTGGTTGGCAGAAAATCATATTTTCTGATATCTGATGTCACATTTTATTAGATTTAGGATACTATTATCCTACTTACTTAGGGGTTTAAAAGTATCCTTTTTATAGCTAATGCCACAGGTAGAATGTTAAACTACAGACATTTTGCAATAAAGGAGTAGACTGTTCCTTATGCACATCTGGTATTTTTTGCCCTAAACAATGTAATAGTTGTTCACTATTTTTTATGCCTTTTTTTCTTTTTTATTTATTTATTTTTTTTATCCCTGCACATTTGGGCTCACTTCATCCACTAATCTATGAGAGAAACCAGTTACAAAATCTGCAGAACTCTGGAACTATAATTTATAACACTTTAAAAGTATTTTAATGAAATATGATTATTTAATACCCATGGATGATTTCTCCATCTCTGAGCTAACTCCACAGCTCAGAGAGCAGCTGTCCTTTCAGTTCAAATCATGGCATTTGCTGTAGTGCTTGGCAGCAGTTTCTACCTGCTAGTAAATAGAAGTCACTATATGGACATTGCAATGCTTGGGATTAGTTCTGAATTAGCCCTTTGCATTTATGTAGAAAAGTTTTGGGTGGGTTTTTTTTTCAGTTATTATTGGACCTTCAAATAAAACTTTTCATTGACTCAAATTTTCTTTAAACTCTTTAAGCAAAATTTTATTATTGGCAATGGATATTTTTGAACTGACAAGTTTCAACTTCTAGACCTTTTAATTTAATTGTGTTTTCTGAGTATAGTTATACCATTATTTAAAGCAGAAAAATCTGTGGGTATTGAAGGGCAGAATTTGATTCATACCATCAAGCACATCTGTGATTGCCATCAAAAACTAATTTCTTCTGATGTGTTCTGGAGGAAAGCCTTATTTAGTCGAGCGACATTTGGTTTATTTACATAGATGAGAATTAGCCTTGCCCACCCATTAAAATAGAAATGTACTTTTTCCATATCAATTTCTACAACATTTAGAGATTAAACCATAGAATTTATCCCTAATCAGTTTCTACATCTTTAGTTACTTATCAGTGTTATAATTTAGTGACAGTAAATTGTTACTGACAGGCATCCAGCTGAACAGCAGGTCCTTGCAGTATGGGATAAAACGGTCAGAAAAAATGTGTGTCATTCTTGACTTGTTCATACAGCTCTGCTTCAGTCATAACTGTTGTGAGAATGGGGAAGCAGAAAAGAGAATGCTGATCTAATATTAATGTTTATTCATGTTCAATAGCATGAGTTTGGCAGGGGTTCTTTAATGTTACTTATATACCAAAGGGAGGCATCTCCACAGGAACTCAGAAATAGGATTCAATTCCTGATAAAGGAGAAATGCATTTTATAGTACTTGCTATGAGCTGCTGCAGGCTTTAAGATCAGAATTGCAGAAGACAGTGTGATACTTTTAATAAGGAGAAGAACAGATACTAGCCTCACTATGTCTTTATTATTTTACAGACTTTTCTCCAAACAGATCTGTGAAAAATCTCATTTGAAAGATTTGAAGCATTTAGGGGAAGAATTGTAATATAAAATAAGAGACCTTCAAAGCAAATGTAAGGATGACACTAAGGGCTCTGGAGCTGAGTAAGCCGCAGTATCCTTCTCATCACCAGACTAAACCAACATGCTTGTGTGCTCTTGGAGCCATTGGCCTGGATCAGCTTTAGTCTGATGGCTCATGTGTGCTGGTGATAATTAAAGGTCACAAGGCACATTTTGCAGGTGAGAGGACACTACTTTTAATTCCTTTGGCAGAGCAAAAAATATTTCACTACTTTTTTTGGCCCTAAAATACCTGCTTGCTGGCACCAAGTCGCTCCCCAAGGCAGAAGCATTTTTATGGGAAATTTCCAACAGCTATTTTGCGTGCAATTTATAATATAATCATAAAAGCACAGAATGGTTTGGGTTGGAAAGGACCTTAAGATCATTCAGTCCCAACCCCCTGCCATGGGCAGGGATGCCTCACACCAAACCATGTCACCCATGGCTCTGTCCAACCTGGCCTTGAACACTGCCAGGGAAGGAGCATTTCCCACTTCTCTGGGCAACCCATTCCAGTGCCTCACCACCCTCACAGTAAAGAACTTCTTCCTTATATCTAATCCTTTCGAATAAAAGATACATTTGAACAAAATCAACATAAAAACTGCTGAATAAAACCTTTTCCCCCTCAGAATGCCTCAGTAGAATGTAAGAATTTATAGACTTTATTTCAACCTCTCCTACTCTCTTTTAAAGTTTATCATTCCTTGGGGTAACTTCATTAAGAGACTATCTTGTCACCTGCACTGATAATAAATTTTTTCTCTCTTAAGAGTAATGTGTCAATGCAATACAACCACCATGCTATTTATACTTCGCAGCCCTCATTACAAATATATTTTCAATTTTTAAACACTAAATATTTTTCTGCATTTTCTAAAAAGTATTCATCCACCTAAACACCATCAGGGGCTCTGGTTCTTTCCATTTGTTTAAAAGCTCTAGATTTTAAGTTTTTCTACCATTACTGAAAGTAGTATCCAGAATTCTGTAATTATTTCTCTAAATCACTCCAGTAATTAGGTTCATATTTAGATTTACTACTGACCTTTAGGATTTGTCTGCTTAGTGTACATTTTAGTAGGCCTAATTGTGTTGAAATATTAATTTGGTAGTGGTCTCCTCTGTACACCCCAGATTATTTTAAGAAGATGAATGCAACCTTCAGCTGTGCTCTGTAGAGGTTTTATTCCAGAACCTTTCACTGTGATTCGAGACTGAAAGCTTACCAATATTTGAAGAATGCCATTGAGCACTAGCCTGTATTTGTTTGTCTCCTGAACTTATTCAATTAGGAAAATAATCCATTATGGAAAATCTTGATTAAAAGTTGGCTTATTTTCCAGTTTGATTAAAATTCAGCGTTACACTGAATCAATTGTTCGGGACTTCTGTGAAACCTACTCTTGCATCTTACTCACCTTTTCTGTCCTCTGATTAGAAAACCTACTGGAGAACAATAAAGGTGCTCTAATATTGTGTTTTCGCTTGGTGCTTGATCCTATTCCATAGCAAACTGAGAAATGCCATAACAGTCCGAGGATACTTGGGGGTGAAGAGGATTTTCTTGGCTGGAGACATTAGCTCTGTAGCCTCTACCCTGTTCCAGGATGGAGACTGTGCTGTCAATTATACCTGCAATAAAATTCATGGGTTTCTTAGTTTTCTGAACCTTGAATAAAACTCCATGATTTAGTCCTTTGCATATTTTCACAATGGCATCAGCTAATCTAAACAAGGCTAATCTTGCCTGCCAACAAAATGCTTTTATAACTCCATACTAAATCCCTAATTAAAATTGCCACCTAGAAAAAACTCCACAACAAACAAAGCTGTTTATGCTGGGCTGCAACCTGCTGTGTGACTGCAGAGGATGAGTTCTTTAGCCCAAAACTTACCTCAAAGTCATCTGCATTGTCCTTGTCTGTGTTTAGCTCTGGAAGAGTGTCATGGTTTAAGCACAGCCACTCACTCACTCCCCCCATTGGGATGGGAGGGAGAAAACCTTGGGTTGAGATAAAGACAGTTTAACAAGTAAAGCAAAAGCTTCACATGCAAGCAAAGCAAAACAAGGAACTCATTCACCACTTCCCAGATGTTCAGTCATTCCCAGGAAATCAGGACTCCATCGTGCATAGTGGCTACTTGGGAAGACAAACACCATCACTGTGAACATCCCTCCTTCCTTCTTCTTCCTTTGGCTTTATATGCTGACTATGACTCCATATAGTATGGGATATCCCTTGGGTCAGCTGTCCTGGCTGTGTCTCCTCTCAGATTCTTGTGCACCCCCAGCATACTTGCTGAAAAGGCCTTAACTCTGTGTAGGCACTGATCAGTAGTAGCAAACACCTCTGTATTATCAACACTGTCCTCAGCACAAATCCAAAACACAGTCCACTACTACATACTGTGAAGAAAATTAACTCTACCACAGCCAAAACCAGCACAAAGAGCTAACTCTGTGCTCAGACTGCTGAACAGTTTCAGCAGGTGAAGTCCTGGCCTTGGCCAAACGAAGTGGCAAAACTCCCTTTGATTTCAATAAGGTCAGGCTACAGCTTCAAATGTGACAATGAGAAGATGATATCAGTAAAGAAATATTCGTAGGTTTGCTTTTCAGAGTATTTTCATTCCCAGTTTCCGTCTCCTTTGGCAAACATGACAGCTTGCAGCATTAGAAATCTTGACTCAGGAAGATTCTCAGACATAGATGAGAGTGCTGCCATAGTTCTCAATCAAAACTTCATGGAGAAGCATTTTCTATTTATTCTTACAGTATGACTAATTCTTTATACTATTTCTACATATAATTTTTTTGCCAACTTCCCTAGTTTTCACATTGGCTTTTGCTGATGTGGTTGAACTCTAATGTTTAACCAGGTAACTTCTAACACTAAAACTGCAGCACCAGGATTGATTTTTTTTTTCCTCTTTCCAGTTCTCTCACATCTCAATTGCTCTTTTGGCTTCATTATGGGTTTTTTCCCATATTGAGATATTATATATTGAGAAGTTTGCCTATTGGAAGATTTAAAAAATAAAATAACAGCCTATACTTTCAGTGTATTACCAGGAAGCCATAATGTTAGCTATCGAAACAGTCTTTTATCTTGTTGATGAGTAGACAAGAGAAATATTGACATAAACACTGAAAAAAGTCTTCAGCTCCTTCAATATTTTACTAGCTAGTGTCTTCACTTGCAAACATATGTTTAAAAAGTGACAATAGAAACAGTCCAAAATAATGCAAGAAATAGCCACGAATTGGGTATGGATTTATTGAGTTTAATGTTATTTCCACTTTAAAATTATTAACTGGAATCAAATACTTGCGAAATTTAAGGAAACCCTATTTTATTACTTCAGACTGAGAGGTGAGAGTGAAATTAATGTGCATAAATAATGTGTGCGGGTGAAGCTGAGAACAGTGGAAATGGGAGAGTTACTAAAATAACTTGGAGGTCAGTACTTGTGATGAAAATAGATAGGATTTATGGCAAAGTAATTCAATGAAATAATCTGAAGCTGGTCAGAAGTATTTCATTCCAATGTAGAGTTATAAAATCTATAGACATTGTGAAATTAAATAAAAAGCAAAAGCAAGCCATAGATTGCTGCTGAGGAGAAGAGAATAAAAGAAAAAGCAAAAGAAAATGTCAGCTGCAGAAGATCTCATTTTGGAAACCTACAATATGTTGATTGATAGGACCAGCATTTTTCAAGCTCTGTCACAGCTGAAGTATAAAGCTGTCAGCACAAATAATAATGATGGATGTTCTAAAACATGCAAATAGCATGAAAAATCATTTCTCACATAATTTTGGGAGAAGAGAGGAGTTGTGAACTGAAAGGCGAGGGGAGGTCAAGCTTAACATTCAGCAAAGAGGAATAGGTGGCTGCCTTGCTGCTGTTTGAGTTGTTAATTACTACGCAAGTGAAACAATGAGTTACGCTGGCCTTCTGCAAAATTTCCCACGGAAATTGTATTGTGGCCAGTGGAGGAAGAGAGGCAGAACCACAGCTTTGGAGCTGAACACAATGGTGATCTCCCCTGGAACAAATCCGCGCAAAAGGGAATCTGCTCCAGGGGCTGCCAGCACTTTCAGGAATGGGTTGCTTTAAGAACATGCTGTGTATTTCAGAGGTGACATTTACAGGACACCATCAATATTGGGGGTGTTTCAGTTAATTAGCCTTTTTTATTAACACTGAAGTACAGTAAAACCCAATGTGTTAAGAATGTAAATTAGCGCTATCACCAGGCTGATCTAGCGCAGAGCAGTGAACTATCACACACTGCCCCCATATTTATGGTGCTTTTTATTTTCTAGAGTGAGCAAAGGTTGCTCATACTTCCAGCTGGTTTTTACCTCTGGTGCATGTGCATGTGCCTGCATGTGCCAAACTTCACAAGAAGCAACAAAGCTGTGAGTGCAATCTTTCGTTGCTGGATTTTATTTTCATTAGTTGTGGAAAACTATATTTATATCTGACTTTGGTGAAAAATCAATACACATTCTTTCTGGTATTGTGAGTTCTTTTAAAAGAATAGTTACAACAATTCACCACATAGCATCCTAACTGAGTTAAAAACACACCATATAAAATAAAGCATTATTTATATAAAGCGCCTTTCCTGGGCTCCATGAAATGGTAAAAGCCACACAGATGACATCCCTTTCTATTCAAAATTCCTTATTAATCAGTCTTCATTCTGCATCAGCTTTTGATTATGTTTTATTTTCAAAACTCTGCCTCATTCAGCACAGATCTACACACTGGATCTTTCTCTACTGAATCTTTTTGCTCACTTCATCCCACCAAAAAATGAGCCCACCTGTGGGTTTTAAATCTATCTCCACATTTGCCTTTGGTTTTATGTATGATCTTCAATTTTAGGGTTCCTAATAGCAATTCCTAATCATTCTAGACCCTTCTAAATAGAGACTGACTAATGTTAGGTCTTTAAACATGTCTGTATCTTTCCAATAGTCATGTCGTTCCCGAATTTGACAATAAGGAGACAAATAGATTAAAAAAAAACCCAAACTATTCTAAGTCTTTAACTAAATGTTTTATATTCAGTCTTATCTGTACTTGTGTTTAGGTTGCAAGCTCTTAGAGGCAAAGACC
>JBCJKH010026392.1:37118-50928 GCA_039877255.1 Loriculus beryllinus
AATCCTGGGGGGGGGGGGAGGGAGAGAGAGAGAGAGAGAGGGATTGTCTTGCTAAAGTATGAAAACTGTATTTTCTAATTGAAACTCTCTTAACTGTTCATGGATATTTCATTAGTCAGCAAATTGTGGAATTCACATTCTCTGAGCACCATTATTTTAGAAGGAAAACATTTACTCCTCCTTATACTGGATATTGAACATTATAATTTCCCAGTAAAAGCCGAGAGCAGGAAAATGAGCAACTACTCTTTTGCAGGCAGTTCCCTTCCTCTCTTCTCTTCAAGACAAATGTGAAAGTGAACGTATACAGCAGTACTTCAGATTCACTATTTTAATATCATTAAAAACACGCACAATTCTGCTCTCTTGAGAAGCAGTTACATATTGATACACATACACATAGGCACTATCTGCAGTCTGCCAGCCAAGATCTACACTTAGTTCATTGCTTGGGATTTTTAATAATTGGCCACTTTTATAATACATATAGTATGTAATGATATACAACCACTTAAAGGGTAGCATTTAAAAATATAACTAGCCTATGAAATAATGATTTCAATTGATTTTCTTTTCCAGCCCTTTCCCTTACAGGGTTGATGAACTTTTTGGGAAAAAAAGCCCTTTATTAGCATGACAGGTTATTATAATAACAAAAAAATTATCTATCCAAGATGCATTTGGCACATACTTTCACAATCCCTAATTTTATATGAAGGCCTCTTCATTAGTTAGGAGCACAAATCCATGCAGCTTCTTAGAAAAAGAATAGGAACACCAGTTCAGCTACCATGTTTCCTAATTGTACATGTCCTATAAATCACACACATCTGTCTCTGCAAGTCACTTGTAAATTGAATTTACACAAGTAAATTCAAACATGCATTACCTCGTACTAGCAGGGGCTGCACAGCCACTATAGGAGCTAGACTGTGCACCACGGTAGTGCAGAGTACAAGCTGCATCATCAGAAGAGCATGGATGGCCATCCCTGTCCCAGATCATCTTCCTCCCTTTTATGCCCTGTAAAAAGACTACATGACAGAGGCAGATTTTCTCAGCTTCCTTTTGCTATTTAACTCCAGCAGTTGGTAAGCTGGATCCTGCATCCATCCTTGTGAAGCTATACGCTCTCTCTGCCATGCAGGCTCTTCCAGTCATCCTTGTTCTCATGAAGTACCGTGAAGGAGTGAAGAATTACTTTCTTAGCTTTCTGTGAGTCAGGATATAATATCCCTTCTGAACCCAGTAGTCATTTAAGCGCTCTTTGAAGACACTTAGACTACTCCAATTCCTTTTCCCAAACAAAATCCCATACGCACAGTGTACAGGGTGGAGGATGTGGGAAGGAAGGCTGTATCTTTGTGTGGATCCCAAGAAGCACCCAAATGAGTATTGGTCATTCCTCTCTCAGCCAACAACTGTAAAAAACCACAAAATCAGAACTAAGCATTTTTGATAAACCCCCCCAAACAACTCTAGTACTGGTCTTTAAGAAGTCACTAGAAAATACAATCTATTTTTCCTGACAGCAAACACAGTTGCTGTCATAATTGCACACATAAGCACGCACAAACATACATACACAGAAGCATAACTGAGTACCATGTAATTGTTAACCACACTCCCTTCCCCTCCTTTCGGGACAGCAATCACGGTATGCAGCTGCTAAGACAATGAAAATGCTTTTCCAGCTGCAGCATCTGGCTCTTTGGCAGACTCATTTAGTAGTTGTGTTGGCAGCTTCAGATTTGCCTCTGGGTCTATCATATGTTTATAAAGGCAATGGACTGTCAACCTACACTTGTGTGTGCCTGTGTGACTGCCTGTGCTTTCCATCTCCATTTATAGTTGCTTTTTGCCTGTGTTTGTTCACATAAAATAAATATTAAACAAGAAGAAAACACAAACTATCCCCTTTTACCTATGCATACAACTCTATTTCTTCAATTTTATCTATCCTTTTTTCAATAAACATCCATTTCATTTGCATCAAAGGTAATTTTTTAGACAAATTCTCCTGTTTCACAAGAAAAACTGCATCTTTATATGTGTGCATATACAAATCATTTCTTTGTGACTAAGACCCTTAATGCAGTGATATCATAATAAATGGAAGGGGACATTTTTCATGTTGCAATAATAAATGAGGTGTTAAAGGAATATCCTGATACATGAGCATTTTATAACTACTGCTTGTTGCCTGGTGGCAGCTGTAAAGCAGGGCTCACTGAATTAGCTATGATGTACTACTCCAGGGTGATGTTAATTATCCTACAGTGGTAAGCATTTTTTAAGTAGCCGCTTCAAATTCTCACATGTTTAGGCGCAGCACACTTGCAACAACAGGGTTTAAACCACAGTTAAATATCCCATCTAAAGTAACTGTTTAAGGGAAATATGCTCCAAAATACTGCAAGACAGGCAAGGAGCAGTGAAAGAAATTGAGTTTTGAATGATCTTGCTATTTGGACTTAATATTTTAGAAAGTAAACCGAGAAACTCATTTCTGCAAGTACATGCCATACATAAATCAGTGCCTGTACACAAATAGGTACACTAATATATAGACAAGGCGGTTGATACTTTTCTTCCTCATTGAAAAGTCCTCACATACAACATAAGAAATATTCCTTCCTTATCTAAAATACTACTAATGAAAAAAAAAGGTGATATTTCCAAAATAACCAGGGTGTGAAAGTGGGATCTAGTTGCTGGTGTGCCGCAATCTAAAACTCCCTGCAAATGATTTAAATGCATAAACTGTAGCACAGGAGAGTCTAAAATGAGTGCTGATTCATTTAACCTGCTTGTTTGTTATCAGTAACAAACTGATTATTCCCGCTCCTGAAAAATGTACCAAGATTATCTTTTCAAGCAATTTGTAGTAGAAAGCCATTTTCACTATTGCTTTAATTGATGTAAAACACACAGCATCCTTGCTTTCCTATTCAAGGCCATTTTGCCCACAGAAATGAAATGAGGGAGGAAGAGAATTTACAGGGTGATAAATTACGATTCATCAATTAGTACCTGATAGTGGTCCCTTGCAGCAAATAATTATTATAAATATAGATGTGAACTCAAAAAAGAGCATTTAAAAATATCATTCCGTATTATTGTAATTTGTTAATACTTTAAAGCAAAACAAGGCTCACTTGCAATAATATTTATATGCCTGTTTTGATTAAGTTTGTAAACATCTGCAGAAATCTTTGGGGATCACGTAAAAGTCCCAATAAAAGAAATGTTACATTTTAAAACTAGAGACCTTTTATGCAAATTATTTTGCCTTTGGCCATTTCAGAAAGAAATGAAGGAACTGGAGGATATTATAACCATAACACTGGTGAGATTGTTGTCATCTTTGATCTTACATCAATTAGTCAAGATCTTGAATGATCATAGGCAAAGAAACCTAAACTCTTCTCCCCAGCTGAGCAAAAAATGTGTCAAAGATTCTAAATGCATAAATTATTACATTATATCCTACAGCAATAACAGCTCTTTTAAGTAGTCTTTCTGCTCACCTGTTATGCTCTGGGAATACAATTGTATTATGTTTTGGTTTTACATATAACAATCTACTTTATGTATATTTTATGCTGTTGTTCTGACCAGTAGCACTGGCACCAAATTAATCTTAAAAGCACAGTGCCGCACTGAAGGTTTGGGGCTTCTGTCAGCTCTGTCTGATGAATACCTGAGTTGAAAGATAAGGGAAAGCCTTTGAGTACACAGCCCACTGAAGAAGTTCTCAATTAAAACAAAGAACTTGATAACCTGAAAGGAGTTTTATTACTATGGTATTATTCACACGAGTAGGGTCTGTCCTTCTTTCTTTTACTTCCTGTCCTTGGATCATCACCACATAAAGCTAGAAGGTACATTTAACTTTTAGGGAATATGACCTTTACATTGTGGGCGAAGAAGTAAAATTTCTGACTAGCACTGAAGCTCCAATCCCAGCAAAGTTTTCCTTTTCCCTACAGGTAGTATGAAATGGAGCCAGAATGACAAGGCCCCATCTGAGCCGTGCCCAGCTCCCCTAGTCTGCACAAACCCACTCTATCAATCACGGCAGGATAATGCATAGTGGCTGCACCTGTGACAAGGAATGATGGAGTGCTGAACACAGGCCCGGCTTCGCCTGTCGCTTTGTGCTTTTGTATTTCTCCAGGGCCACTTTGAGAATGTGCAAAACTTGGAGGAGAGGAGGGGGGAATGCTCTCATGTTTTAAAAACATATCCTAATTCGCTTTGATTATCAATCTGTAATGCAATTCACAGGCCTGGAAATGAACTGCGGGACAGCACAACCTTAAATTCCATCAAGGCAATGCAACGATAAAAGATGTAATTTTATTAAGGGGCAGGCAATTTAATCTAGGTGCAGTAAGTAAAAACTGCAAGTTTTTGCCACCCATTTCCTCTCTGTTATACTCAAGAATAAGTGTCAGGATTTCACTTTTCCGTAACAGCGAGACAGAAAGAAAAAGCTATCACTAAGTGCACTCGAGATTCTTAGAGCCTCAAACCACTAAAAATGGAAAAGACAGGTCATTGTATTTCTTTATTCAAAGATATCCTTCATACTGGTAATTTTAAGGCAGATCTTGGATCAAAAGATTGGAACAAAGAAGAATAATTATTTTTGGTCCAAAAACTTGAAGTAATTGCAGTTTGAAGATTATTAAATTAATTCCCCACTTTAAAATTCATGTAAGCAAGAAATGTTGTGTGGTCTAAATGAAATGCTTTCTGTGTTAAACTGCAAAGAATGCACTGTGTTTGATTTTATTAAAAATATGGAAGTTCATAATATATGCTAGTCATGTAAACCAAAGCTTTTTTAAAAGGGAATTGAATCATACAGTACAGGTATCCATTCTAAAGCTCTGGAAAATTGTTAATTAGCATAGCTGAAAACAAATTAAATAGGATACACCATAAAGACCCCTATGCAAATTTCAAGTGAAAATCACGCCAGCCTCCAAAATAATGGGAATGTTTTAATCCCTCTAAAAACAGACAGACAAAAATGAAATCCATTTTCCTTTTCTGACAGTTCATTTTTTTTTATGTCTCAATATTGTTACAGGTACAGGATGAAAAACTGTATTAAGAAGGGGGTACTGGAGAATACAATCTTTTATCTTTTTAATATGCTTTTGACAGCTGAGACAAAAATGCTCAAACAAATCTATCTCATAAGTTTTTGGAAAGGAAAAATATGCTTGCTCTTAAGAAGTTCTGTGGCCGGGTTTGGCAACCGGTGAGCAAGCAGCAGTGACACCTGGGTTTCTCATTTAAGCTGGGCTTTCCCGAGCGAGCAGCTTTTCGTCTTCTTTTAAAGTCAGTCAGCAGCTGTGGATGCAGACATTTTAGTTTCGATGCTGACTAGACCATAGTGATACTGAAGGACAAAATTTATGGGTACCAAAACCCCAGATGGGTACACCATGCTCCCCCTGCTACATCCTGCATCCCTCCCAGCCCTGGGAAATTCCCCCCGTCCCTTCGCCCCCATATCCTCCCATTGCTAGGAATAACATCATTAAGTTTCAGGATAAAAAGCACCACTGCTCCCCCTTCCAACACCGTTTCATCCATGGGGAGCCTGTAAAGGGAAAAGCAGTCCTCGCTGCTAGTTAGTGACCCCCACCTAAACTTGTGCGTGTGAGGTGGGAGAGAATAAAAGGAGAAAAGCCAGGCTTCTCAAGTAGCCCTTCTTCGAGGGGAGGGAGAGAGAGCAAGAGAGAGAGACAAACATCTGGGGATTGGACCATATGCTAAAGCTTTGTCTTGTCCTTCAAAGTTAGGCTGCCCTTGAAGTGATTTGTCAGGCGGCCTAACTGTGACAGGGAGAATATGTAGCAGGGGAGAGAAGGATGGGGGCAGTGAGGAGGCAGGGACAGAGGCAGGGGAGAGGTGAGAGGGGGAGTGAGGTACCCAGAGGGGAAATGCAGCAAAGAGGGGAATGGGAGGCAGCAAGGAGCAGGAAAGGAAGAACAAGCCAGCTTCTATCTGTCAGGTGTCGATTTTACCAGGAATAGGAGGGTGGAAAGAGAGGGGAAAGACAACAGAGCAGGAAGGAGAGAGGCGAACACTGGAAAGGGAAAGCAGGAGAGGAGAGGGGGAAGCGGTTGAGCGAAGCTGATGTGGGAAGGGAAAGGCTGAGAATCTGCGGCTGCTGATGTTCTTGCTACTGTGGCCTCTCTTTTCCCTTCTTCCCTTTTACCCGCCAAGTGCTGAACTGATTAGAGTGTAATTAAAGCCATAAAACCCTCGGCTTATCCACCTGTTTATTCACTAAAGTCGCAGGCTCATCAGGCAAATTAGCTGCTTTCAGGCTGCACGTTGGGCCTAGAGCTGGCCTGATTAATGAAGTTTATTGGGAGCTGTTAAAAGCATTAACTGAAGGAAATCTCGGCAATTCGTCATATTTAGGGGATGAAAATTAAATCTCCCAATGCAAATGAGAGGAGACTCCAAAGCCGCTTCTTTTAGAGGTGATGAGGTGGGGCTGCCCCCATGGCACAGCTTTGCATGTGATGAGGGGTGTTACAAAGAGGTGAAAGAGATGATAAAGAACAAGAGCTTTTAGTTCTTCAAGCCACAGGTGCAAGAAACTGGCCCAATTGAGGTAATATGGTCTTTTTGATCTTTGGCTAAGGACGTCTTTCTATGCACACAAGGCATTGCCAGCATCGCTCATCCAGCCAGGGGTTTGCAACACAGCTTCAATACCAAGCAGTTGCGTCTCTCTTGGTCAGATAAGCCATCTTCAGTTTATTTTGGCTTCCAACATTTCATACTCTTCTTAGCACTGAGTCCTGTTATATGGCTTCAATTACAAATGTCCACACAGTATTTGAAATGTAAAATGATTTTTTAAACAACCTTAAAACTGCAGTAGTAACTGCTCTAGCTGACAAACACCTAAGAAATATATTAATGAGAGATGGTCTAACCAGCAGGGAAATCCTATCTAGAGCTGAATATTCACCAGTTTTAAAAGTGTTTTGCTCTGGCATGTCAATGTGATTTTATTTCTGACATGAATAGCATTTTCATACCTGAAGCTTCATGAGCCACAGCGTTTTTATATTAACAATTTATAATAAAAGAGAAATTACACAGGGTCACAACAAGGAGTGAATGTCCTGAGGAAGGGATAATGAGAAGAAAGGAAGGTCAAAGAAAACAACTTGGCCTTGCTATTTTTATTGGGTGTTCAGTTCACAACCGTATTAGGTTTGCAATTAATTTATTTTTAATGTTTTCATAAGAAAAGAAGGAAACACTGTCTGACATCTCATATAAAAGACACTTTTATCCAGATATTCGCTTGTGAACACAATGAAGAGGCAGAAGAGAGAAGAAATTGATGCAATTCTTATTCTAGATGCTTCTCTGTCTAATTATTACAAAGCTAATTATTTGTTACAATTATTGGATTAACAATTTGCTAATCAGTTTTCTCTTTTGTAGAGCAGCACCAGCACAGTGAAATGCAAGGTGAGAATGTCGTCTGGATTTTTAACAGAAAATTAGAGTGCCATTTTCCTTATGTGCAGATTAGTTCAGCTGCTTTGTGATTTATCATCAGCACAGCACATCCTGTACTGCATCCTACTATGTAGCATCTTTGTTCCTATAGCAATGATTCTCTAACTTTTGGGATGTGGAGACTATTTGCCAGTAGCAAAGAGTCTCTTTCCTCCTACCATCACCCATCAGAAATGTTTCACTCATCAAATCACCCCGTGGAGCAGAAGGAGCCACCCAAAAAGTAGTTACAGAGACATGGACACACACATATATGGAGTTTTGAATGTACTTCAGGCACAAAATAATACATATTTAAAAGACACATGATGCCCTTAACCAAAACACACAACTTATTGTTATACACACCAAAGGACTGATTCAGCTGCTAGTAAACAACTAAACCAGACCTAACCTCCCCTGCAACATGTATATCTGTATTTTGTACAAAAGTATGCTTCTAACGCTGCATGCAACACGCCACTGCAGGTTTCCTACTGATATTTCTGGAGAAAAGAAAGCAGAGTTTCAATGAGAAAGCAGTAGTTTATTATTAACTGCAAGTTAACAAAGCATTTTCTGGAGAATTAAAGGAATTCAATACCGATTTTCTAGTTATGGAATTAACTGCAGAAATGCAAAGTGTAATTGTGATCAGTTTATTTGTGACTGTCTTTTTCTTTTCATACTTTAAGGGCGTTTGCTGTAAAACTATATTAGCAAAAAGTAATTTTAATTTTGTCCAATAGAATGTTTAAATTGCAGCCAAAATAAACACTTTGGAGTTTTCACTGAGTTAACGAGAGATCTGTCTAAGACAGTGTTTGTTCCAAATTAGATTTCTTTAGAAGATTCCTTCCATGAAATTTAATGACTTATGGAATATACTGTCAAAACACTTCTTTTCCTTAATTCCTTCAATCAAGCAATTTGCCCCATTATGTGGGGTCTTTTAGCTCTGCCACCAATGAGACGAAGTGCTTGCAACTTTTTTGCTCTGTTTCAGAAGCGGGAGAATCTCATTACAGAGAAATATTTAAGTGAATTGCCAAAAACTTGAAACTATACCAGAACCAGCTGGTTTAGATAGCTATTGCTTGGAGGTTTTTTTAGAAGAAATATCTGATATTGTGATGAAGATATAAAAGATTTTAGGTGGAGAAAAACAGAGCACTGCAGTGGTTAAAGCACTCTCCCAGCACCCTCAACAATGGTCATCGTTTATATTACAGGCTCCTTTTCATGGAGGAAATTACAACTTTGACAGGGATCTTTTTGTCCTTTCTGAAACTTCAGATGCAAAGACCTGTTTCTGGAGGCCACATACTTACATGGAAGTGCATAAGTGCGCACAGGGAATTTGTTCAGAGATGCAACTGCATCTAAAATATGTCCCAACTCTTTTTTTATCCAATAGCAATGCAATTAGATTTTTGTGTTTCACTTTAATTATAAATCTGATGGATTACCTAATCAGGCACAGGAAAAAAAAAATCAGTTCTCCATGTAGATCTACAGAACTCCAGTTATTAAGGTAAAAGGATACTGAAGTATAGAATTCAGGTTGCATAAACAGGGAAAAAATCAGTATTTCTTCAAAACAACAAAATGATCAGTTGAATTCTTCCTGTTTCATCAATACCATTAGTATATCAACTATTGGAACAATAGCATGCCCAAATTCAAGATAGTATTTCTGAAAACACTGACACAGTTTCAATTTTTCTTTCATGTCTCTGATTTGACAATAGTGGAAACAAGGCAAATTTTATCACAGCAAAAAACTACACTATAGCACATTCAGAGATAAATTCAACCCTCCCTGATCAAGAATTATCTTACAGTCAGGGCCAAATTATTCTCTTTAATTGCACTACACAATGATGTCCTAAATGATGAAGACCCTGCTCTGTCCTTGAATAAGTACAGAAGACACAGAGACCTCGGTGGGAGGAGTGTGAGCTGCTGTTATGGTCAGAATTCAGTCCTAAGCGACCTCCTGCTTTTGCATGTGGTCTACTACTTAGGCACATCAAGGTTGGAAAGGATTCTATTTCCTTGTAACCTAATTTTTCCTCATCTCCTGATAGTTTACTGAACTACCAATGGTGCAGTTTGTGTAGCTTAATTAATTCTTCCACACTGTCTCCTCAGTCATACTTGGATTTTTCTTCTTATTAACATTTTACAGCGTGTTTTTCAGCTGTGGGTAGAATCACAATGTTAATGAACAACAGCTCTGTTTCTTGCTTATCTCAGAACTTTAATGAAGATTCATTAAAATTAGCATGACACAATATTACTGGAAAAGCTGGACAAAGCCCTTTTTTAATTTATAACCATTTATTGTTTTGTTTTGGCTTTGTTTTTCTTTTCTATTATATAGACATTAAAACATACAGTAGTTAACTGGGCAAAAATGAGTGCATTCACTTGTAACTTTCCTCAATAGCTTCCCAAAACTAGCACCTCCAGGGAAAAACACTGCTGTGTCCTTTAGAGGGAACTACTGTGCCTTAGCACTTAGTTAATCCCCTCATCAAACACACTTAGGAAAATGAAAACTGCATGTCACATTGTCAGTGTGAGGAATCAGTTAAATGCTTTGCATTTGATTCTGTTTTTCAGAAAGACAAGCCATAGCTGCTAGAATGCAGCCTGTATAATTTTATCTGGAATAACTGCAAATGCACATATGCTTTTATGTGCAGCATTGTCACCAACAACCCAGAATTACAATCCGGTGTATTATAAAAGCTTAAGATCAATGGACACTGCATCCAAGATGTGAATTAACTATAGAGGCTATACAGTAAAACTCAGTGTCAAAGGCAGGTTTTTAAAGAAGTCCTTTAAAAATGCTCTTTGAACTGAGACAAGAGTAGCGAAAAGATATGAAAACATTGCTCATGCAATTGCAGGCTAAACTTCCATCAAATCCCACAAAAGCTGGCTTATGTTTTATATGTTTCCAGTTTATTATTTTGAGAATGAAAAATAAGTTTATTGTCATTTTATTTTCACACACAAAATTATTATTTCTTTTTCTGTACCATATATTTCCAGGGGAGAATTAAGCCTTTTTTAGAGTAAATCTAAATTGTAAAAGCAAGTGTTGTCATTTTAATGACAGCAGTAGACTTTAAGTAAGGCATGAATCAATTATTGCAAGCACAGCCCCTGCGTAAATCACTGACGGCAAACCAACCTCAGGATTATAAAATGAATCTTTGACAAGTATTCAAGGTTTCAGCATATTCTCAATAATGAGGATTAAGTACCTACTATCTGTGAAAGAAAAGTTTTATTCACTTACTAAAGAATATGTGAGTAATCATTAAGAGAGGTCAGATTAACTGAGGTACTTTTTTAAAAAGGGCATTCAGTACAATATCTGCTGGAAAATCAATGATAAATATGTCAATTTTTTAGGAAAAGGGAAAGATTAAGAGTAAGGGAGTGTAATGGAATGACTTAATGCTCTGTTTTTAAAGAATGGAGAGGAATTATAATGACATCATAAACTATCATTATGAAACTTTCTGACATTTTCATGTCAAGAAAAAGACTCTTCTTGAATCAAGAACAAATAATGATTTCTGCTATCCATGGGTGATCCAGTCAAGTTCAAATAAATCCTGATTCTACACTGAAAGATGATGAAGAAAAGCCTCTGGGCTCCTTCTGGTATACATTATATTTTCTTGCATTTAATATTCTTCACACTAAGAGAGAAATTAAATTCAAAGTTCTAATCATAGTTGAGCTGTGAAAATGGAAATGTTTTTAATGTTGTTGTATGTCAAGAATGCATCTACTTTTAGAGAAGCCTTTATGGTAAATATTTCATGTCACTTTGCTCTCTTTGCTGGCACCCAAACAATATTGCATTGCCTTTTTCTATTTGATTTCCACAAAATAATGCAAAACTGAGAACCTGTGTTGTCATAATTATAGACCAACATAATTTCATGATAGAATAAAGCATTGTGTTCTGTCACAATTTGTATTTTAATTATTAATGAGAGCCTTTGCTTTAACTGTCAGAATTTTTTATTAATGTCTTCTGATATTCATACTTCATACTCTTTGCCTTTATACACGGAGAGAACGCACTGGAGAATATATATTTATTTCAAATCTATTTATATGGGGTTCTTTACCTACAAGATTTGCTTTTGGAAGCTTTAACAATTGACATCACATTGATCAAGAGATGTTTTATATACACTGGGATGAGGGCATGAAAAATAAACCAAACTATTCTACAAGAATACTACCATTTAAAATCTGATATTCCCTTAAATTAATGCAAAGCAACTTTGAAACAAATAATGTTCCTGTAAGGTGCTGCATTTCTAGGGCTTTGTTTTTCTTTTACCAAAATTGTATTTCTTTGATTTGTATTTGTGCTTGTGTGCGTTTCTTCTGCTTTATTGCACAATGCACTGTCTCTTTGGCCCAATCTGGATGATTCATAGTCCAGTATTTTCATTCAGTACTAAACAGTCAATTCATTAATTCAGTATTTCAGAATTTTATAAAGCAGTGCACACCTTGCTAAAATAATGCATTTTGCAGTAGGAATGACAATGCTAATAATCCCAACAGGAAAAAACAGAATCACATCATTTTGCAAAAAAGCAAATTTTAGAACGAATCAAACATAAGTAGGTACATTTGTAAAGTGTGAAATTTAGATAAAATGTGTGTATATCGGAAAGGAAAACTATGGAAAAGTTAAATCTTGAATTACTGAAAAAACCATGAGAATAAGCATTTTTCTTAAGAACATTTCTGCAGACAAAAGGCTGTAATAATATTGCTGTTTGTTCACCTAAGAGAGTTGTCATATGCAATTGATTTTGAGCTATTGAATAACTACATTTTGCCGCTTCTCTCTACTAAGTGTTATCATACTCCTTTTGTGCATTTCAGCAGTGCTTTTTCAACTGCCCAGTTTTCCTTATGATTTCGAGGTAAGAGATTCAAATTAGAGAATTCTTCTTGTCAGAGAAGCCAATAGTTTACAAAGAGACTGTTTCTCTGTAGGCTCCTACAATTAGTTTACAAATGATCTTAAAGAGTTACAAGTCCATGCTCAGAAACAAGCACAAAGCACTGTGCTTCGAAGGCTTACAAGCGTTTCTCAGAAAGCAAAACTGAAGGGATTAATGAAAATGTAAGAGCAGAAAACATCTCTTTCCATTGTGCAGGCAGAGAGCTGGAGTTTTGCAGTAAAAGTCTGGCATCTGGTGGTCCAGAGAAGAAATGTCAGCCCACTACAGAAAGACACAAGGCAGTCACAGCCTGAATTAGCTCATCAGCTTGTAACAAACTAATTATTTTCACTTTACTCTTATGTGAGGACTTCCGCTTCTGAAGGACCCCCCAGTATTCACTGCCTCTGCTTGTTGGGGTGTTTTTTCCACCCCAGGTCTATATTTAGTCCCAAAGAGAGAACTAATTGCATGTATCCAGGATTGTGATGAGTTTTATAATGCCAGATAATGTCTCATGCAACTCTCGGCAGAAGACAGGGGATGAGACTTACTGCCATTTCCCACAAGTAGTGTTTGGAGGACAGGAAAATAATTAGGAGGGAGAGACCCAAGTGTGCCATTCTGGGAAAGGGGAATTTCTTCTATTCTCTGCTGAGCCATAACAATATGTCACTTTACAGCCAAATTCATGGAAAAAACATTCCTGCCTGTCTTCCTCAAAGAGCACTGACTCAGCAGAGATTTGTGGAGGTCTGTGTGGGCAAGGGGCACAGATGAAGGGAGAAATCCATTCTCTGTCTTCGCACACAGTGATGTAATTGCTGTTAACAAGTGATCAAAAAACACTCATTACTCTATTTTTTCTTTTTTTGACCAAAAAGCTCTTCCCAAGCCAGATTTCTGGAAGAGTTATCTGCTGTTTCCAAGCTACCTTTGGGTTAAATAATACTCCACCCTTCCCTGCTTATGTACCAAACACACATTAATCCACTATGCCAAAAGGCAACTTTAGTCTCCTCTCTCATCATCACTTTGCTAGCTCTTCCCTGAATACGTTTACTTCTTAATCATTTTTTTTTTGAACAGGAGAGCCAAATGATCCACATGAAATCACTCCTGAGTGAACAGTAATGGTGTGAAGTCTCTATTTTTGTGGAAAATACCTCTCTGGATGAATATTCCATGGCTACAACATGGACAAGTTTACAGCACCACACGACCAAATGGTATCCATAGGTCACATCTTCATCACAGAA
>JBCJKH010026393.1:0-10802 GCA_039877255.1 Loriculus beryllinus
CCCTGTGCCAGCGCCTCAGCACCCTCACAGGGAAGAGCTTCTGCCTTATCTCCAACCTGAACTTCCCCTGTTTCAGTCTGAGCCCATCACCCCTTGTCCTATCACTGCAGTCCCTGATGAAGAGTCCCTCTCCAGCATCTTTGTAGCCCCCTTCAGACACTGAAAGCTGCTTTGAGGTCTCCATGCAGCTTCTCTTTTCCATATCTCCTGTTCTGCCCCTCTTCTGCAAAAGAGAGATAACTGTGAGCCTTGCAGGGCCAGCCGTGGCCTGTGGACCTGGGGGCCTCGGTGTTTGTCAGGTTCTGCAGCACAGGAGATGTGGGAACCCCCACTTCCAGGTCACAGCATTTCTCAAAGCTGTTTCCTTAAAGGAATTTAATCTGGATCTGAAGTTACGGCTGCTGCAATCACTGCCATGGACTCATGTCCACATGCCTTCTGCAAGGATGCTCTGGGGACTCCATGACCTTAAAGGTCTCTTCCAATCTAGTTGGTTCTGTGACTTGCACAGGACCTGCTGGGGAGGAGGAGGAACAGGACAGTTTGCATCCCAGGGTTCATAATAGCCTTCACAAACCCTTTGCCACCCCTAGTTCCACAATGCACTCACCTCCAAAGTTTGGGAATGCTGGCCTCTAACTTCTGACCTCCCACACAACTCCAATTCCAAGAAACAATGCCCTAAATGCAACGACAGCTCACTGATTCCTCCAGCATGGCTCCTTAGAAGATCTGAGTCTCCTAGTAGGAACTCGCCTGATAAAAGTGGCTTTTTTACCTCCCCACTTAGCAGCTATACGCAGCCCAGGGAATCTAGAAATGAAATTGGCTTGGCTTCAAACCTCTTCTGTGCACCAGAAACGGGTCCCCTGCAGCGCAGCACAGTGTTTCCAATTATATTCTGGGGCATGTTGCTGAGTTTTGGCAGGCTGAAGAGAAACAGGCCAGGCAAATGGCAGGTGGCTGTTTTCATGGGGGACGGGAGAGGGGAGAAGGAGCTCTGAGCTCTCTGCCGAGAGCTGCGACTTAGTGTGAGTGGAATGGTGTTGGCACATGCTGCAGGATGGAGGGGTTGTCAGGGATGGCTGGGCCCAGTTTACACAGGGCACACTCGTGCACAGCACTGAAATAAGCATGCTCGTGTTCCACATCTGGATTTGGGCGTCTCTTGGTCCATGTGATGCTCCGCTGATGGGGATCGTGGCGCACACTCAGGGTGCAGCATCATCTGTGGGGTCGTGCTGCACCACTCTGCTGTTATGTGTGTGTCTCCTCTGCCTTCACCACATAGGGAGGGGAGAAAAAAGGACGGATTGGCTCTTGTTCATTCATTTGTTCATAACGCAGCTAATGGATTCAAGATGGCACTGTCTCCGGAGGGCCTGGATGGTTTTCCAAAGCTATTACACAATCTGCATCTATGTGCATGCATATGTGGAGCGAGGGGTTTAATAACCAGAAGCTAGTACCCAAGATCTGCATCTATTCCAATGTGTTTTCTCCTCCCCTTTAGGACAGTGAATGCATGTTAGGAGCCAGAAAGGTCGCTGTGGTTGAGAGGAGCAGTCAAAGCTGGCCTGTCTTCAACATGGACCAGGAGCAGAGCATCCAGTGATACACCAGCACAGGAGGACTCTGGGGGCAAAAGCAGCAGGATTTGGCATGGAGGCTTCTAGGTGATTAATTTAGGAGGCAAATCCCGAAAACAAATTGGGAACACCATGAAAGATAGTTCTGAGATACCTTAATCCAAGATTTCCTTAGGTAGAGTTTATATTGGTGTAAATTGTGTTCTAATTGCTGAATTTTGGTTTATTGCAGACAAGCAGAAATCTTTCCTTTTGGAAAGCTTGTAAGGAAAGACTGGATATTGGGAAAAAGGAAAAACATTGGTGAAGCGGGCATGACGTTGCCATTCTGTTTTGGTGGAATTGCATCTTCTGTAGGGGACATGCTGAAGCTTTATTTCAATCTAGCTTTGCCCCTGTGTGCTTAGATGATCTATTGTGGAACTGGATGAGCTTTAAGGTCCCTTCCCATCCAAACCAGGCTGGGATTCTATGTCAGCTATGGCTAGAGTGGGATGAGGTGAGCATCCCTGGCCATGTTTCCATGTTTGTAGTAGGAAAACCACCCTGCAAGCTCTTTGGTTGGGCCTTTTAAACTGTTCTTGGAGGTCTACAGGGACTTGCAAAGCAGTGATTTCCCAATGATGCATCCAAGCCTTGTGCTGCCACATGCCCTTCTAGCCCGTGCTGGTTTATTCTTCCTGGCAATGGAATTATCCCAATAGACAAGATCCCAACAGCTCATTGCTGCCTATTCAGTGACATTTTATCCTCAGCCTCCTTCTCCTGCTGCTGTTTTGCCTTAGGGACAAGGCCGGGTATTTTTGGCACTGATGCTAATGTTCTTGCAATGTCTTTGAGCTGATAGCAAGCCAGCTAGTTAGGAACTTGCAGGCTTCTCAGTGACCTGATTTCAGGGTTTTCAACCTCTTAATGTGCTTCAACCTGTTAAATGCTGCTAATGTTAATGTAGAGGGCCTGTAAACTGGGGTTCTGGTCAGTTTAAAGCCTAGCAGTGTGCTTTAAGGAGGAGGTGCTGCCTGAGAATGGAGGGATATTGGTGTTGGCTTGTTCCACTGCTAATGGGAGTGTGGATAATAGATTGCAACCTTCTGTTAAATATTTTCCAATCACATGTCTGGAATGGGATGACAAACAATTTGTCATTAGACCTTCTTGTATAGTTATAAGCTAAATCTATCTCTGGACTTCACTGATTAGGTTCAGAAATGCTCTATTGACTGAGGGATGCTGGAGGAGAAGGTGGGTTTGATGCTTTATTGTTGAATCTGTCCCCTGTAATCCATTTGCTGTCAGTGCTGAGGAGCAGTGTTGTGTTAAATGGCCTACGCATGGTTCTCTGAAGGGAATTCAGCCCTTTTTCACTTACAGAGCTGAAAAACCTTGCAGAAATCAATGGCCCATCTGCTTTGGCTTTGGTCAGGTACATTCGGCCTTTTATATCCACTCCATACTGCGGGAAATCATGCCTGTGACGGTGGTTCCAAGCCATTCCCCATAGTCCTGTCCCTACGGGCCCTTGCCCAAAGACCCTTTCCAGCTTTTCTGTAGCCCCTTTAAGCACTATGTACCCCAACACAAGGTGATTTTCATCTGAGAACAGTGCATGATGGAAGGGGGAATATGCCAAACGGTCTGGAAAATGACTTCCAGACCTGATGAGTCTGACGTATGGAGCCAAGTGGTTCCTTAGGGCTGGGGCAATCGATCACCCTCACATACACACACCCATGTTGGGGTTTGAGGCAATTGTTTCTTGAGGTCTTCAACCTGCTGGTGTCAGAATAGCTATGGTTGGCTTCAGAGCTGCTGTTCTCTCTACCCTTCCCTCTGCAGTAACGGAAGGGTTTATGTTACCAATCTCTATTAGTGTACATGGAGCCCTGGTGAGCCTGATCCACCGCCTGCAGTCCTTCCCAACCTCCCAGATCCATTTGTGTGGAAGTCTTATCACTAACCACATATTTACTTTCCTCTGGTTCCAAATGGTAACCACTGATTTATAAAGCCTGTTTGATCCTGAGGCGAGGCTCAGTGCCACTGAAGGCTTTGCCTTATCTGCAGGGAGGACTGTTCTGTCCCAGCCATAAGGCCTGTTGCACATCTGGACAGCATAGAGATTGCTGGACAGCATCAGGCTGCCACGCTGTCTGCTCCCATTTCCTGTCTGTGACAGTGACCTGGACTAGACTCTTTAAGATTATCCACTCCAAGGAAGCCAGATCCCTATTCCTAATCAGGGTTATTCCAAATCCTAAGCAAAGATTAAAAAGATAAGTGCAATGAACACTTAATTAAATGTGAAGAGTGCTATTGTCCCTATGAACATAGCTTCAAACGCATCCTTCCTTTTCCTGCTTCACTTCTGACTTGCAAAGGTATAGACTGAAAACCGTATTGTCTTCTACAAGCTGTCTTTGCTGCTCTGCTCTTGAGGCCATTGGAATTCACTCAGGACCTTCAGGCACATTTGGATCTCCAAAATCACCTGAATTCATCAGCTTAGCTGCCAAACCCCATGATGCTGTGCTCAGTCTCTCCTTCCCAGCATCTTTATCCCCTTTCCCCTTGCTCATTTCTGGAGTGAACATAACCAAATAGCAACACGCTTGCCCTGGTACCTAGAGCCTTGTGGCCCAGTGGAGGCTGTGTTCCATTTACCTAGGGAGCTGCTTGTGATTGGCTTAGGAAAGAAAGGTAAAGCACTTGGAAATGATCAGGGGAGAAGCAGGAAATATCCCCAATTCCTCCACCTCATGAAGATCTTCATATCTCCCTCCTTGTATCTATGATTTGCAAACCTTTACCAGTTCCATAAGGAAACTGGGGAACTCCCCAACCGCAGCCTTTTGGGTTGGTTTTCTTCTGCTGATGTAGTTTTCAAGCTGTGATTGAAAGTAGGAAAGCTTCAGCTCTGCTGCCTGTGACTCGTGCGCCTGTGTTTGTGTTGGCATTTGAGCTAGAATAGGGTTGTCTTCATTAGGAACCAAAGGGAAGCTGGGGGGAGGTAGGGAAGGGAATATACCCCTGGAATGATAATAGCTAAGCACTTGCAAACTAATAAATTTAGGTGTTAATGCCTTGGTTTTGTGCTGTTTGGTTGCCATAGAGATGGGCCCTGACTAATGGGCTTCTTGTGAGAAGTTCAATACACATTTGCCAAGCGTTCTGTTTCTCTAGTTACCTCTCCGCTTTCATCCCATGCAGTAGAGCAAACGGGTTTGGAACCAGACCCCTTCTTGCCCTCTGTCAGCTGAAAAGTGAGGGGTTGTTGGGAGCCAGCATCCAAGGAAACAGGGCTTGCTGCAGGGTCTGCAGAGCTATAGCAATAGATGCAGGAAACATTAGGGAGCAGCCCTGTTTACTGTGCAACCCTGGAAGGCTATTTTGGAAGCTGGCATATGTATTTATAGCACATATTCCATGAAAGGCTGCAAATTAATGTCAGTATGAAGGGAACAAGCAAGGGGGAGCGCTTACCTCACAGGTAGAGGCCGAGATTTCTCCTCCCACCCCATAAGGACCTGCAGTATAGAAACCCTGATGGATCCACTGGGAAGAAATATCAACTACACTGGGGTAGATCTGCCTATCTCATTGCATGTACTTGGTATTCCCTCTGATTTGCACTGTTTCTTGTTCCTCCTGCCTAAAAAGAGACTTCTATAATGTGGCTCCTACCCTGCTCGGATGCTTGTGGTGAGCTGATGCTTCTGAATTGGATGTTTCCATGTGATGACATCTGAGGTTTAGCTGCAGTTGTTTGGAAAAGCCCTTCTTGATTCTGGGAGTGAATTTATCCAATACTCGGGGTGGATTTTTATGGAGATGAGGATGGGAGCTTTCTGGGTTTGTTTTGAAAGGCCCAAAGAGGTTGTTTTACCCCACTCTATACATTACACACAAAAGAATACCAGGGGGTGTGCTAAGAGCACCTTTCCTTCTGCACCCATTTCATTCCTGCACGGAGCGTTTCCATTGTTCGCCTTAGCTGACGTATGGAATGCCTCATTAGGAAATCATGTTAGTGCCACGGAACACTCACCGTGAGCATATTCCTTCTGACAGCCTTGAAAAATGAAATAAATAGGTGCTTATTCCTTGGAACAATGACTTCCCTGTTCCTGCTTTGTGATAAATCTCATCCCCGCTCTGTTTACAAAGCTCGATTTCTACTCTAAGGTTGGAGTCACTCTGCCCAATTACCCCGCAGCCAAAAGAGGCCTTGACTCATTCATCTCTGCTGCAAAGGAAACGGTGTTCCAGGGAGCTGGGGAGTGTTGCAGGAGAAGTGTGCTCTGGGACCGGCAGCGTGGCATGGGGAAGGTGATGGAGGAGGCAAAGGGAAGAAGAAACCAATGAGATGCTGCTTTTGTGGGTCTCTAACACCCATTCGAATGCCCTTTGGTGCAAGCTGAGAGGTATCTGTTGAGGGGGAAATAAACTCCCGCAGCTATGTGTGGTCCTCATGGCAATTTGGGCTCAGGCGTTAGATTTACATATCTTTGGATGTAGAAATCACTGCCAAATCACTGCAAATTCACTGCTGGTGAGTTGTTGCGGGTTGTTTTTTAGTCAGAACCTCCTCCCTCCCAACGTGAATTTAAGCTGGGGGGGGGGGGGGGAGGGAACAGCAGCAAAATCCAAAGCTCTGAACAAGTTCTCAAAGCTCAATATCCGGTGGCTGCCAAGCACTGAGCTCAAAGATTTGTTGCCAAAATATCCTTTTCCAAACTCGCCTTCTTTAAGTTATTTAAAAAAACCCCAAACCCAACGAAAACAAAAAGGACATTTTCTTATGCAGAACGTTATCTGCATCATTTCTTCTGCTGTGCTTATCATAGCACGTCTGGAAAGCTTGATCCAAAAGCAGAAGATGTCTTGTTTTAAAAGCTATTTTGTTCTGTTTGAAACCCTTGGTGACTTTTGTCCCTATTGGAGGCATGGGTTTTGTGTGCTGGGGAAGTTTTTCCATATCTCCTTGCAAAAAATCAGTGCATCTTGATGTGAGGTCAAGTGATTCACTAAATGATGGAGGGTAATGGGTCTGAGCGTTGCCTGCTTCTGCCCTTTGGCTTCTTTCGGAGCATTTTTGGGTTGTTATTCAGCTCTGTGGCTGCCTGGGAGCCCCATCTGCAGTCTCATAGAGAAAAAGACACCACCCAAAGCAATGTCTGAGCCAGCATTGCTGGATGTAGGATGTCCACACTGGTCTTATGCCCTGTGCACCACCAACGCAGGGAGTCACCACCTCAGCAGCTCCAATCAGTCCAGCCTTATCAATGACCAATGAACCAGGAAGCAGGCACAGCATCTACAGGGCAAAGAGCAGGGGAAGATAGGGCTGATAGCACAGTGAAGCGTGGGTTGTGTTAACTGCTGCTGGGTGAGCTCAGGGGCTGTGCTGGTAAAGGCTTTGAATAGAGATGGGGACTCTAACAACAGGGTCTTTTGAGCTGGCTGGGCACAATAGCAGTGCAAGGGGGGACTGGTTGCCTGGTGGCATGCCCGTAGCCTGGAGGAGTGAGGAGACCCAATGCCAATACAAGCAGAATTGCTCTCTCTTGCATTACAGATGCAGCACTGGTGCCATTAAGTGACTCAGCAAGGCAGAGGACTTGCAGAAAGACCTTGAGTTAAAACCCTGGAAGCAAATACTTTGCCCTGTACCCTGCTTTGAGGATGCTATGAGGAACTGGGGCTTGAAGATGGGTTGTGCTGGGTTCAGTCTGTGTTCCCTTGACATGCCAGGCCGGCTCCTATGGGAATTTTAGAGCAGTATCTCTAAAATCCATGTCTTTCCTGGAAATAAAAGGCTGACTGATACTGGTACAGGTGAGAATGGTGTGAACTAGGTAAGTGGACAATTCTGGATGCTAACAGATGTGCTGATCATTAAGGTGTGTACACACAGCTTGCTTTCCCTTTCCCAGTAAAAGCAATGCTTTTCAACCAGGATCTTTCTTTGTAATGGGATGTTTCTGACCACTGGTTAAGGTTAATTCATCAGTGGCCTGTGAGGGGGTGGATGGGATACGCTTCTTCCAGATGCCATCTGAAGCTTCTGATACTGCTTCCTTCAGCCCAGAAGCTGGTGGTGGGAGCACATTCCCTGGCACAGGATGGGATTTGTTTTGGAGGCAGAGATGGGGAAAGGACTGACTTGTCAGGAAACTTGGCTTGAGTTACTTGAGCAAAGTGTAAGGCTGCCTGGAAAACAACAGCCCATGCAGAAAGCAGAGCCTTCACTCTGCACTGGCAGGGTGGGACTGAAGAAGAGTCCTTTCCCTGCTTTTCCATAAGGAGAAATGCAACAAGTCAGGATTGGGAGCCTGGGAGGCAGAGACCTGAGGTCCCTCATGCAAGCATCCTAAACCACAAGTCAGTCTCTTAAGGTTTCTCTTCCATCAAGGGTAACAGCAACCAAAGCTATGCCACTCCTTGTAAGGCTGGTTCAGAGCGAAACTGGAGGCCAAGTGCTTGCTGTGGTTTGAGGCGAGTTTAGATGGAGTAGGTGAGATGTGACCTCTGCTTGTAAACCCCTTTCTATATAAGTACATCTAAATAAAATCAGATAAACTGGACAGATAAACCCAAACTGTCCAGTCACGCGAAGGCCTCAGCCAACACTTTGCAAAGCCTTTGACTTACTTCACATGGTAGATGAACACCTAATAAACTTAATTAAAGTTTAATTAGTGTAAGTAGGCTGAATGTGGTAGGTCAGCAGGCACAGCAGAAGCTCGGATCCTCTTGGTGATAGTCAACCTGGCCAAAGAAAGGGAAAAAATTCCCTTCTTAAAAGGGGAATTGAAGGGACTAGTTCAGACGAGCTGCTTTGTCCCTCAGGTGCTCTTTGGGGTTTCATTGCCTTCATCTTTTCTTTCCCCAGGCAATACTGACCAGTGAAAAGCAAAGGCTGTTTCCTCACATCAGTGCCTAAAATCTGGTTTCATCCTTCCCGTTCCTACTGCTCTATGCTCTGGAATTTTCCCCAACCCAGTCTTCTTGAAGTCTTGGCATCTGACATGGAGAGGTATGTCTCACTGGTTTTTGCTGTTCTTTGCTTTCCAATGGAGTGCTAAATGAGGAGTGCTGTGGTTAGACAGCCCAGCTGCATTTATTAAAGAGCTGATAGTCATTTGTTGAAGGGCTTAAGTGAAACAAAACAGAGCCTCACTAGTCCTGCCAGCCATGGTTGGTTAGGATGTCCTTCACAGCTAAGGGTAATGTGTACTCTGCTTTTGGGTTTAATGTTGTGTATTTTGTCATGCAAATGCCTGTGTTGGCCTATAGTGATCTCACCTTTTTATCCCAACCATAACTGGGCTGCTCACTGGGTGCTGGTAGGCAGCACAGCCAAGCCAACAAGATCTGGTGATGCTTCCTTGGCCTCTTCAGCTGATTCTATGTGAAGGTGGACTCTCGCTGGCCATAAGAGAACTTATGGATGGCAAGCTAATGAAAGGAAGCTTGCCCATGGCTTGTTGGGGCCAGTAGGTTGTATTGTCTCTCATACAATACAACCCAGCACCACTGACCAAGTGTGTGATCCCAGCTGCTTTTAAGTGCTTATTTGGACCGGAGTGTTGGGCTGCCTATTGTATCATACCGACATCAGCCTTTGTGCATCAGCACTCACATCCCCTGGCTGCTGTTCTTCAGTCCAGCTTCCCATTCAGAGATGTTGCACATTCTCTTGAGAGGTCACAGGCTGCAGGGAATTCTCTAGCTCATAAACAGGACAATACCTGATACCCAGGAAGCAAGATAGCAGGGAGAAGGTCTCATTTGATAACATGGTCTGAGAGCTACTGAGTTCAAAGCCTCACTCAGGTCCATCAGGAATATGTGTTCATCTTTCTTGGCTCAGCGATTCCACTCTGGCCTGGAGACCAAGTGCTGGTAAATCACAGCATTTTGCAGTCAGCCCTAGCAAAGATTCAGCTCATTTCTTATTTTATCTGTCTTGATTTGATCATCCCTAAAAATAAGCTGCAAGGCAAGATACCGCAGTGCTGAATTCCCCAGCTGAGCAAGTGGAACATGCTGAGAAGAGTTTCTTGGATCAAAGTCTTAGGAGAGGAGCCAAACCCAAAAGTCAGGCTAAAGTTCAGGAGTATCCTTCAGATATAGAAAGTAACGGCACACAAAAAGCTGTTGTTCTCATGAGGCTTTATTAGGTGCTGGAAGAGGCAACATGAGTCTCCGGCTCTGCTGCACTGAAGTCGGAGGGAGTGTAAAGTGCCCTTTGGGAACATATAATGTCTGGGAAAAAGGAGAGGAGGAGGAAGTATTCAGGGCAACGGTCTCAGACACAACAGATGAAATCCTTTGCCCCCAAAAGCTGTGTGTCAGACACAGGCTAAAGATTCCAGTGACCAATGTCTGCTCCTGTAGCACGCTAAAGCCCTCTTATTGAGTCAGTATCATTAAGCGTAGGAGGGAGAAGTATTGGGTTTTATTATGGGTATTTTTATTATTTATTAGTTTATTATTTTTATTATTTTTATTATTTTTTATGGATAATTAAAGAAGTCTCAAATAAACAGAAATCTCAGTCTTCAGAAGCAGACAAGCAAACGGATGGGTGGTAGGTTATAATCCCTTTTAAAGTGTTCTTAAGCCTAAGCACAATAAATTCCATGGGAGCTGGAGATGTATACAGTCATACAGCTATTTCCTAGTTATAATGGGGGGCAAAGGGATGGTGGGAAAGCTGATGTCTGAGGGGCTGAAAGGAAAGTGCAGTGTTGGAGATGAAGTAGAGTCACTAATGCACTAATGCTTCTTCAGGAGTCCTCCTCTAGCAAGTGAAAACGTAAGCCCTGGTGAATTGCAGGCTGTTCCAAACAAAGCAGCAATCACTGGACTCAAGCTCTTGTCGTGTTTTGTGGAGTCTTTTCCTCTTTACATCTGTGTTTCCTTCTACCTTGCCGTCATTTGAATTTACTTCTGCAAGCATCAGCTGAAGAGAGCATTTATGCTTCTCTCCAAGTATGTGATGAGTATAAGTATATCAGTAATGTCCCACATGCCTACCACCAGCATTGTCATAGAATCCCAGCCCGGTTTGGGTTGGAAGGTACCTTAAAGCTCATCGAGTTCCAACCCCTGTCACGGGCAGGGACCCCTTCCACAGGCAGGGACCCCTTCCACTGGAGCAGGGTGCTCCAAGCCCCTGTGTCCAACCTGGCCTTGAACACTGCCAGG
>JBCJKH010026394.1:34732-55109 GCA_039877255.1 Loriculus beryllinus
TTCATTTCTTCTGAAGCATTTTTTTAAAGCACCCGAACATCCAACCCTTCAAATGAATAAACACAGAAAATGTGTAAAACATTATTCCCTACAGTTCTTTGAATAATGTAGTAATCTGGGAGACACTTCAGGTTTCTGAAAGGCTTTCTGTCTGATTTCTACATATAGACATCTGTTGCTCTGTGCTGTAATTAATTTGCTAAATCTAACCATGTTTCTGAAAGACGCATACTTTGGCTCTGCCAGGGTGGTGTCTCGTGCATGTGAGGCATGAAGGCAAAAACAACATATTCAGCTTAATTGCTTGTCTTTCCAGTCACTGAGAGGAGTTTGTTATGCTGTCTCCAAAAGTTCAGTTGGCTTTGTACACCAGCTGACCATCAGCAGGCAGCAGCATTGGCTCAGTGTACCTTTTTCATCTTGAATTTTTTTCCACGTCCAATTTTTAGGAATTCTATCTAGTGACTGAATGGAAATCCTGTATTCTCTTAAATCTGTACCTGACAGTTGTCAATACTGACTTTTGCTTCAGAAAGTGCAAAGGAGGATGGAATTCGGGACTCCTTCCTCTTGCAAAAGTAAAAGGATGGAATAATTCAGTAAGTGGTTATAGATGTTAGCCACAATTGTCTTCGGTTAGTTCATGGCTAAAAATAGGAACTATGGCTGCTTTGTGGTATCTGTGTGTAGATGATGGCCCTATTGGCTGACAAGCCTATGTATCTACAGGATCTGACCCTTGTTTGGTCAGTAGCTCCCATGATTTTTTGAATGACTACTCTCTTCCTAGAAATAGTCCAGTATGCATCTAATATTACAGTGGTAAGCACAGATTAAAGCTTGGAAGCAAATGTCAGTGGTATTCTCAAGAAAAATGACAGATGCAGATGACAACAAACTGTCTTTGGCTGGGCCTGAGACCACCCTCTCTCAGATCTACAGCCTGAGAGGTGGTCTGTAGGGCAGAGCTAGAATGTGGGCCTAAGACTGTTAGTTATTCATCGAAAGTTTTTTCTTATTATTAGTTTCGTTTTGCTCACTATTTGTGTAGGGTACATTTAAAAATTGGGTTGGTTTTTTTTTTATATCCATGAATGATTGTACTTCAGAATTTACTTTTGAGCTCATACTGCCCTGGGAGTCCTTGGGATAAAGTCTGAGTCAAGATAAATTTGTATTTCTTTTATTTTTGTTGGTAGGTTGGTTGGCTTGCTTTGTTTCCTTCAGAGCTAAATGAAGTACATTGGTGCGCTATTACTACTACTCAGTATACTACTTGACTCAAAATGTTTTAGGCTTATATTTTTAATAAGTATAATCTAAAAAAGAGAATTAAATTTATGAGATATTTGAGTGGGTCTGTTCAAATGTTTGGAAAGTCTGCTTTACATCAGCTATTTCAGTTGATCCTTTACTTTTGGTTTGTTTTTTTTTTTTTAATTATGGAGCCTTTCTGAATTCATCTCTACCCTCTGATTTAGAAATGCAATATATGTGTGTGCCTAGTTTTGCTGTGAAAACTCTGAAGTTAATGGCTCTGGCAGACAGACTAGGCAAAACCTGAGAACGAGCACTTACAAACAAAAAAATAAGAACTGGATATTTGGATTCCAAAGTGCTACTGCAGTGATTAAAAACTAAAATACAAACTCGAGCCCTTCATTTGATCTGAAACATGAATACAAGTTCACTTTGAGTTTACGAAGCTGAGAACACTGGCATCCTTCAAACCTCTTTGGAAAAGCAGCCAATTCAAACTTCCTGAGAGCAAAGTTTGTGGGAAGTGGCTTAACATATTAGAAAAGTGTTTTGAACTCCAGACAGAATAAGGTATTATGCTCAAAGATGATCCTTATGCTTAGCAAAGGAAACTACAAATTGTGAAACATTTGGTGTATGGTTTGACTTACGCCACAGTTACAGCAATGTTTGCAACTCTTCAAAATATTCTTATCATAGGGAGTGTCTCATTAAAATAATACTTACTTTTTGTTTTATTTTCCCCTGCACAAATAAGGAAATGGGTAAGAGCTTTCAAACATTGTAATCAAACATTCATCCTTACAGACTCCTTGGAACAAAGCAAACTTTAAAGATTAACCTGACCAAACTAAATTTAAAAGGGGAGGAGGGAGGGGGAACGTACAACCATGTCCTTGGAACCTTACATAAAACTACATAAAGGCCCACAGTATAAAATATGTTCTACAGGGACATGTAAGGTATGCAAAGCCAAAGAGTAGAGCAGGCTTGAAAAGTGATTTTTATCTCAGACAAGCATCAAGTTAGCAGTCAGGGTGCCATCAATCAAATTCCATGTCAGAACTGAAGCTTTGGATTTTGTCTGTTTCTGATGCACTGTAGTCCCAAATGGTGGATTTTGTTCTGTCTTGTGCACCTGTGTGTATGCACAAATACATCGAGTATAGATAATGTCTATAATGTTAGAGATTTCTGAATATATATGAACCTTGGTTCATACAGAGTTTATTAGCAAAAGCTGGTGTGTGTTGCAATGCGTGAATTTCTTCTTGAATGAAAGCCTCAGGTATAGGGAATAGTACAACAGCAACCCCACAAGTCTATCAGCCTGGCTGTCCAACAAATGAAAAGCAACAAAAGATGTAGAGACAGTAATTTCTGTGTATGACTTCTTGCAGATCCTTCTGCTCTCAGTTCTGTGTTATGTCTGTTTCTTTTGCATGCTGGTTCAGAAGGTGAATCTACCTTCCTGGTAGCATGTTTGATACTTAGAGCTGCAAAAACAATTTTCTGAATTGCTTTTCATATCAAACACCTACCTATGAAAGCCTTTATAAAAGTGGTTAGAAACAAGCATCCAATAAATGATAGGACTATTGATATTCAGAACCTATTGTAGGTACTATTGAAGTAGTTCTGTGCATCAGCTGTATCAAAAGATATACCAGTAAAAATCTGTGAGGAAATTCAAATACTTCTAGGTTTGTGAAGATTTTTTTGTTCGAATGATTGTTTCTTAAATATTTTTCATTAATTTGGCGAGTTGTCTCTATTTTTACAAGTTTACTAGAACCCCCACACCCCACCTCCCCAGGAGATAGCATATAAAAAAAAGGGTGGAAAATGCAATTGTAATAGGTTTGCTGTTAGCCACAGGTAACAACAGACTTTCAGGTGGTAGTAGCAGAGAAACAGCAGTTTCACATATAACTAAATGAAAAAAGGACTCTAATATGGTGAATGAGAATGCAATAATTTGCTATATTGAGCAGCAAGTTAAACATTGTAATTTCTTGCCTACCATCTTGTATTTTGTTCAGAATCAAATCTCTGCGACCGTTTTGATTTCTCATTTCATTAAAGCAAGGAAATGAAATCTCAAAATGAAATCTCAATTCTTGCTCCTTTTTAATTACTTTTTTTCCTCTGACCACATTTTTTTGTTTTCACCATCTTTGCTGGAAATACCATGCTATTGCATAGACAGGAATTGAATAATACTGTTTTGTGGTCTGCTATTTAATGGATGTGAAGGGAAGATTTACCTTTGGTTTTGTAACTCACTCTACAAAAGTTCTTGAAACCAAGCCCTTTCCAGCACCTCCTCTACTGAAAGCAATATATGTTCTGTTGCTTTTCAAGTAAAAGAATTTATGAGGCTTTGAATGTGGTGAGGCTTTATTGGAATGATATCAAAGGGTTCTGTGACTGTTTTCCATTCATGGTGTAAAGGCCCGTCATGGCTATGGAGCAAGAGACTGCAGCATTGTCATACCTTATCAGTATATCAGTAATTCATTTCATTAGGTTCCCAGAATTACTTAACTGTGATCTGAAATTACAGTTTACCAGGGTTCAAAAATCTATTGTGAGGGTCTCATCAACACCTCATGGATTTGTTTAGTGGTCTGCTGTTTGACTGATTTCTTAATAGGGAACAAATTATACCAAAATAAAGACATTTGCAAAATTGGACTTTCATTTTGGCTGGAGCCACAAGTAAGGGCAGAAACTCAACTGAGAGCTGACAAAGACTTTCAGAAGCACTAGAATAAAATCCAAATGGATTTTCTAACTTGCCATTGTAGGTTTCACAAAATACATACGGCAATAGGCCTTGTGTGTATTGAATAGGATGCTTGTTCTTTCTCCTCTGCTTATAACAAGGAGCAGTGTTTAAGACCTTCTGTAAGATGTGGTGGCTGCAGCTTGACATACTCCACAATATCTTTCTATCAGGGAAATAGCTTAATGTTTTTAATGTAATTAATCCAGTGCATTCTCAGTGCCTCAGGAGCAGTGAACTGGTCTGTTCTAGCCTATGCCTATACCTCCCAGAAAAGTATGACTTCCCATGGAACTAATTCAGTCTTTCAGAAAATTAGCTGTGAATTCAAAGACTGAGTAAGAATCTATTAACTCAAAATCATAAGGATCTGAGCAAAAGCTGGTTGTGTGGGTGAGGTATGAGGCTTCGTTTGATGTGTTTCCATCTTCCCTGCCTGGATGTGTCTGGCACTGAATGTGCTTTCTGTGCCACACTTTAGTCTCTTATTTCCAGCCTGGAAAGTCACTGTTACTTGCCTGCTCACGCCTGCCTGACCAGCAATTGCAGTGTAAGAGGAAGCCCCTAAGGTTGCTGGTGGCAAATCCTGCCTTATTTTCTGTCAGCAAAGAGGACTGGGAAGGAAGATCTTAAACTGACATCCTTCCTTGAGTATTGTAGCCAGCTCTACAACAAAGACTTGACAGTAGCACACTGATCACCAAATGTGGTTTGTAATTTCAGTTTGGATGTTTCTGTCACCTATTATATGCTGTGAAGTAAAAGTTCAGGATTCGCATGTGTAGCCAAAAACAACAAATGAGAGAGGAAATAGCCAAGGAAAGAAGAACATGAAAAAGAGAATGCTGATTTTATTAAAAGCAAATGTATCTGAATGCAATCTTTCACTATGAAAATAATAATGACACATTTATAATCCTACCTGACACATGTTCACATAGTGGGAAGGTATTTTTCTAAGAAGGTGTGAGGAGAGATAGAAACAAGTAACACTTCTGAAAAGTATATTAGAAATTAGGTGCCTTTTTTATTTAATCTATCTGCTAGCTTGTGGAACAGTTCTGTGTAGGTATATTCTAATGCAAAGCATTATCCGTATATGTCTCAATAGCAGAAAACAAACGTCTACGGTGAAATTCTGTTTTCACAGATCACATCTTAGCATTATTTTTTGGTGGGTTGCTAAAAGGTACACTAAGACAACCGTAAATGTAGCATATGCCAAAAGTGTTATTGATTTCTGAGAGGTTATAGACAATTTTACTATGTTTACATACTTCCTAAGGGAGGTCATTCTTTTCCCATAGTCTAATTATTTTTGTGTGTGTGTGATACCTGTCTTTGCTTGTCAGAGGGATGCTGATGCAACATAGGAGATTCTAAGCTTGACAAGGAGAAGCCCTTTCTCATTGTGTGGATTTTTGACTGAACTTAGTTTTTATTTTAAATGTCTGAAAAGAATTTTTATTTGGGATGGAAAAAAAAAACCTACTGATGATGAGAGCACCTTGCAAGTTAGCCATCCTAAAATGCACTTCTTGCATGATATGCTGTGGTATGGCAGAATTTCAATAGTACCACTGCTTCCTTTCTTATTCCATATAAATGATGTTTTTAGCAACACAATTCCTGAAATATGAAATAATCACAGTTTACTCTTTAGCACCACAATGAAAGAAGCCACAGGTCAGCAGAGCAACATTTACTTAAGCAGCTCTTGGTTTAGAGCAAAGTCTGAGGGCTGTAGCTGAGGGAAGCATATCCCATCAGTTTCCAGAAGAAAACCTTTTGTTTCATATGTAAATTAAAGCTTCTGTACAAACTTTCAGTTTCTTTCTGCCATTTTTACTGTGTCAGATGCAATGCCAATGATGACGTTTAATATTCTGTATTGTAAAGCAGAAGACAGCTAAGCAGGTGCAGCACCACAAAGTAACAGATGGTCTCCTTGTGAATTTGTTCTCCACGCTTGCAAAGAACATAATGAAAATCATACCTTCGAGTTACAGCAGATAGGGACAGAGCATTCAACAGTAAACACATACAAGTGTATAGTCCTGAGAAAGATGCAAGTGGGAGCTAAGATATTAAGGATAGTAAGGATAATCTGGGCTCCTCCTGTTAACTTGATATTGGATAAAATATTCTCCCGAATGAGTGACAAGGTAACTCAAGTTGTTCATCTTCTCTTGTATGTCCCATTCTCTTTGAAGGATACATAAGCCAAAGGCCATGACTGTTTCAATGTGTGAAATACTATATATGGGTTCAGTTAAGTTGGCTTCATTACAAAAGAAAGTAGTAAAATCAGGTTTTTGTTTTGTAGCATTGCCCAGAGCTCTGTGTGTGCGTACCAATAGCCATAATTAAATGACGAAGGAAACTCTGCATGCAGTGCTAGCTAATGCATGGTAGTTATGCAAAGTCTACCATACATATTTCTGCAGGTTGTTTTCTTAGAAGCTTGTGACACTGGGTCAGTTAGCTTTTTCTTTTTAAAAATAATTTTCTACTTAATTTTGCAGCTCCAGTGCCTTTATTTATTTTTTTTTTAAATACTGAAAATGGTTTAAGCTTCTTGGCAGCATACAAGAGCTTTCCATTAATAAAACATGTTATTGTAATCAATGTAAATGCCTTTATCCTGATTTCTAGTGCTAATGTTCTAAGCGATAATACTCAGATGCTTAATAAAATGACCTAGGGCATGTGAACGAATGCAGTTTCCTAAAATATTGCTAGAGGAAGAAATGCATTTAAGAGTTTTCTTTGACAAGGAAAAAGATGTGAGGATTTATAGAGTTTGATGTAGAAAATGAGACTTGATTTTCATATTGTACTAGCAGAATGCTGATGTTTCCATCACAGTAAAGCAAACAAATCTGAGAAATCATTTGAGTGGATGTTGATGTGCAATTTACTGGGTCTGCAGGCTGCAGAATCAAGTTATGTATAAAATGGGATTTAGATGTATTGGTAGATACATTTAGAGCCTGCAATTATATTTGGCTACTTTGTAGTGTCAGATGATTCCTGCCTGTGTTCAGCATCACCCTGCTCAGGTCCCTCTGCCACCCATCAGGAAAGAGAGGTGTATTTCTCAGGCAAAATCCACATAGCAGCAGTGGCCTGAGACTAGTATGTGGGTCCTGTTCTGTACCTAGTGGATATTTTAGCTCTGTGTAACTTAAACTCTTCATCAATTACTTGTGTAAGAATCTAAACAAATCTGACAAGAGTTAACTCGGGCATCTCTAGAGGGGGAAGCAAGGAAACTCTATTCCCAAGTTAGGGGCCCAGATAGCTGTATTCAATTCAAATTATTTTGGGGACTGGAATTCTATAAGAATTAAGGATTATACTTCCCATAACTGAAATATTTGTAGTTTCCAAGCATTGTAGTTATCCAGCTTCTCAATCAAAAAATCCTGCTTCCTCTGGTCTTCTGAAAGTTTAGGCAGATCATAAAATTGATGGCTATCCCACTGTGGATAAGGCTTTAACAGCATCTCTAGTCTGTCTTTGTTTACTGTTGATCAAATCCTATGTAAAACAGCTCCAGCTGTTGAAACTTCTGCAGAAGGAAAACCTGCAGGAGATCTTCCTTCATCTTGCCTGTGTATGTCAAAATATTAAGTAAAGTACCTACACAGGTCCTGCCAACTTCCCTCTTTTTTTCCCTCTTCCTCCCTCCCTAGCTTCCTTCCATACACACAGAGTAAAGTCTGAGATGCAAGTCTACTACTAAATTCAGTATCCAGACCTCTTTAGGTGCATGTTGCCTTGTCACTTACAAATCCACTTGCCAGATCTAAATTTATAAGCCAACTAGCATTTGGAATATTAATGTTTAATTCCCACTCATTTTACTAAGAATTTAATACACAGTAACACACAGAAAGGCTGCAGCTAAGGTGAAGAATTATTTTGTGCTCACCTAGCACTTTGATCCTAAAACTGCATTTCTGTGCCTTGTATTTTCCTAAGCAAAATAGAAATTAATTTAAAAACTCAAAGCAGGACTTTCCCCACAGCTGCATATCCCAAAAACTACAGAAGATGTTACTGTCAAAAGTAACTGACTTGTCAGGTAGCTGCAGGAATGCATTGTATCACATAAGGTGCCCTGGCCAGCCGAATGCTGCCTTTGTTCAAGCCATTTCCCTTCTTTGTAGGTTGTTGAGGAAATAAGCAGAAGAAGAAATCTGCACCTGACCTACATTATGGAATTTCCTAAACATGGAAAAAGACTAATTTATATCATTTTTGAAAACACCAACCAGTTTCTGCCAATGGCTCAAAGCAATAGTGACCTGACCCTCTACAGAAGTCTTTTCTGTCACCTAAGTAATTTTTGTTTCATGCTAATTTGGTCTCATTTATTTTTTCCTAGTTTTGTATGACTGTGCTAAGGGGAAACAGAACTACAGACCTAAGATAAATTTACTTCAGCTGACGTACAATACTCTGATCAGATATGGCTGCGTATCTTTTAAGTATGACAGAAGTCATATTAAAAATGAAAGAGTTTCCAGATACCTTTGCATTATGTGATGAGTATTCTAAGAATTTGGGTCAGTAGTAATTACAGCATCATGGTTAACTTTGATTTTCTTGTTTTCTTTTTTTATCATACACTACTAAAATGAAAAAGAGAGGAATAATTTCATTTTTATAAACAATTACAGGCTCTCTCTAATGTGGTTAATTTAAACCATATTGTAAATACTTGTGGGTCATTTCCAATGTCATTCAAAAGAGAAGTCACTGTTAAGAAATGAGTTCGTAGAAGAAGGATCAGAAATGCATAAGCTGAAAAAACACGACAAAAAGTTTCACTGGGAAGAATAATTGAGGACTTAGGTTCTTCTCCAGGCAAGTTCTTCTCCACTCCCAGTTGTTATCTCCTGTGTGTCATTTATCATTCAGAATAGTCACATTTGTGGTGCTAATATGATCTTGAAGATCAAATGAGTAACTGTATAATGTTACTCTACAGATAAGCCCTAGATAACAATACAACCCACGGTGACTTGCTGACTATTTTTAATCCTGAGCATTAGCTACATGGGGCAATACTCACCCTAAGGACAGCTACCAGCTGAGCAGAGGATCTCATTTCTTCACCCCTCCTCTTCATATGGTACAAGTCTTGTTACCTTAAAAAATTAGAGGGTTTACTCAGCATAAGACTTCTTCATATCTCTACAGCTAGTATAGACAAAATGCTGGCACACCACTGAATATTTTGTGCAAATAAGTAAACATTCATGCTATCACACCTCAGCTACTTCATGGCTGAGAGAAACTATGTAAGCAAAGAATAGTAACAAAGGCAAGACAGAAATTAAGCTAACAAATCTGAGGGGAAACCCTCCCAACACTGAAGACCACCAAGTGCTGGCAACAGCTTCTATGCCAATTCATAATACAGTTATTAAAATTTAGAAAGCACTGAAGTACTGTCAAAGTACTGTGTCTAGACACCTCTTTCCTGCCCTACTCCCACCCAAACGCTGGTTCAAGTTAGAAGTATCTGCTAGTTATTACAGTTTGAATGGTCAAGAGGTTTCAGAAGGCTATGTGCCCCTGTTCATAGCCAGGTAATTTCCACAGACAATAGGTTATCCCCTGGTTTTCTACAGAAGAGATTTAAAAGAAAAACAAAAATCTTAAATAGTATAAGGCTGAAATAGCACAGATCTAGTTTAACCTACTACTACTGCTCAAGCACAAGCAAGTCAGAGCAATTGGCTTAAAATAGTGCTTTACTTTTGTAAGTGGGCTAGTCTTGCTTCTACTGCACAACAGTCACAGAGATTACCATTCTTGTGTAGCCCATTACTGAGTCTATATTTGATAAGGAAGCTAGTAAATCCTCTTCCATATTTTGGAGACTTAACTATGTAGGGTTTCACCCATCAATATTTTACAGCACTACCACATCCTAACTTATAAGCTACATTGCATTCAAGTCCTGACATTATACTGCTTAGAGAGTAGGACCCTTTTCTCTAAAACAGATTCTCTAGGAATGTTAAAAATTGAGAAATCCAGCAAGGTTTCTGTATGGAAAGCACTCTCATGTGAGAAGGCTAGCCAAACACTGAAAAGATTCCTACTCAGCTCCTGCTGTTGATTCCAACTCACTATCATTACTTTGCCTGAGAAAGGGTCATTTATTTTTGCCTTTTAAGTAAAACTATAATTTTCATTATTTTGCTTTTGCAAATACAAAAAGGAACAAATAGAACCTTTATTCCACTACCCTTGCGACACAGGAGTTGAACCTGGCAGTCTGGAGATCAGAAGCACAATTTGCATAGAATGAGAGAAAAGGGGAATGGTACATGCTGCCAGACCCCAGTAAGGAATTGTGGGACTGCACCATCCAGCCTAATGGAAACCATGCTCAGGCAACAAGGTATCACAACCACTTTGTAAAAGCCAGTTAGGCTTAACTGCCAGTTAGCAGTAATCTTTGCAAGTTTTAAAGTAAATAAAATAGTAATACTCCAGTACTACTGTAACACTTTTGCAATTACTTCTAATCAACAGAACAGTATTCTGTTCTTCCACATATAGAGACACATTACTGTTCCTAAAGGAACTCCAGGTTTATTTTCATCTCTCTTTCATGAACAAAGTTTCACTAGATTGACGAATTTACATTTTACAGCTAGATTTAAATTGCCTTTTTTCCTTTTAAATTAATTGTTTGCAGCTTTTCAACACAATGAGCAGAGAGGAAAGCATTTTTGATTCATATCCGCACCATCTATATGTAGAATCCTCTGGGATTCCCAATAAAAAACAAACAAACAAACAAACAAAAACAACAACAAAAAACCCAAAACAACCCTCCGAAACTACCATGCTGCAAAGAATGTTCAAAACCAACTTGTTTAATTCAACCCTGTTGCCTGAAAATAATTATTTCACTTGAATAAACAGAAAACAGAAGTAACAGCCTTCCATGCTATTGATTAAGCAATTATTCACCACTGATCTTTATTGCCATATTTCACCGACCAAGCATGTTTTAAAAGACTAGTTTTCCTACTTCTTGGTCAAATTCGTACTCGTAAGTAGCATTTCTAGGTGGTTCAGACACAGCATGTCCACTTTTTTCAGGCTGCCCTACCTAAATGCAGATAGAAGCTTCAGCTCCTATGTATAGGTTGATCACACAGTGCCCCACTGCTTAGTAAACGCCCCACTTTTTAATCTTTCCTTCAATATGCTGCTTTGTATTCTTTTCTCTCCAAAGCTCATTCTGGCACTGACACACTGGTTTGAGCGGTCTCCCATTTCCAACTCTTTGCATCATATGTTTATAGTGCCAGTACACAGCAGAATTGCTTACTTTGATATCTGCATTATTCACCTCTTGTTCCAATACCTCTCGTTCCAGTTCACTAGGAGCTTGCAGTACAGTGCCTAAGTGTTCTGCTTAGCACAAGGATGCAGTACTGTACTCACAGCTCTGAGAGCTCCTCTTTGATCAGTCTCCTCTCTTCTAATGGGTTTTGGCCAACAACCTCCACTGCTGTCTTGCGATTTCTCACACCTCTGCTTCTTGCCACAGCTCCTTTTTCAGAAAGCTCTAAATTACCTAATACTTTCCCACACCACTTCACAAGGCAGTAAGTGCTAGTGTGTAGCAGCCAAGCTACAGACTCAGTCCTGGATTTAGGTACCCACATTTTCTTATGGAAGAGAAATGTCTCACACAGCAGCTGGGCTACATGAGCAGCATTTTAGTGCAAATCATTATGAACAGTATGCATATTTTTGTTAGAAAGCTACAGCTTTCTGAAAGGGTATATGAAGCTCCATTTAATTATTTGTTTTGTGTTTATTCAATAGGCTACTATATGTTTCCCACATTTCACTGATCCACTGATTTCCAGTGGTCAGTGATTTTCTCATGAGTATTAACAAAAGGAATGGTTGTTGTCTTTACAAGGAGCACTGGTCATAGATGGTACTTGTAAAACTGAAAACCAAACCTAATCTTGAGGAATAAATGACATATGCTGTTTCTGACACGTTAAACAGAGAAAGTAAAGGCCCAGAGCCCCCTTTTCATAACTCTTGCTGTCCCAGCTCTCTAATCTTCATTCCTGTTCCTTATGTTACTTTAGAGAGTGGATCTAGAGGACAACCCATGTAGTGTGGGGATGCATTTCAGTCTTATCTCACTTGGCCAAGACAACTATCTCTAAACAGTTCAAGTACACATAATCATGAGCATTACAATGTATGGACTCAACAGGTCCAGTACTAACGTACTGGAAACTGGTTTCCTGTCATGTTTTGAAATTTAATACCAATCTAAAATTAAAGTAAACTACTTCTTCCTCCATGCAAGGAAAGCAACCTTTTCTTTCTTTCCAATAAAACCTAGAAACCTATATGCAGTGTATCACATATTTCCAAACCTCCAGATTAGACAGTCCTACTTCCCTGTAATCCTCAACATTTAGGGTAAAAAGGTAGATCTTGGCAAAAGCACAAATGCAAAATTTCTTCATGCACCAGAAACTATAGATATTAAGATCTTTTGGCCTCGGTTGTGGCATGCTGATGTTTTGTCTGAAAAGGGATTTTAATTATTTAAAAATTTCTTTGCACTATTATTAAGTGTGTTCAATTTTACACAGAATTACAACAGTAAAAACTTGGGTATGTATAGAAATCTCTGTCAAAAAAACTCTTAAGTTTCTTTAGAAGAAAAGGAAAAGGCAAGACTTACTTAGGTGCTTATGTGAGCATGTAAATGGAATTTAGGTGTCTGAATCCAAAACTGATTTTTTTCCAAACCCTGTATTACCTCTAAATGCCTTAGTCCTCCCCTTCAACGTTTTTGTATGGATTCTGGCTTTTGAATGTTTCCAGATGCACTTCATTTTCCTAAGGGCTGAGTTTCCCAAGGATAGGGGAAAAGAAGAAGATGAGCAAATTAGATGCTACCATATAAACATTGAAGTTCAAGACAGCAAATACAGTAGAGAGGTAAAAAAAAAGCAACTAATATATTTAAGGAATTAGGAGTCATGCATCTTTCCTCCTTTTACTAGCAAAGCTTGTCTGAAAATATCCCATATTTGATCATAGCCAAAAGCATGGATATACTTGACTGAGCTGCAAACCCTCTTGATTGTTCCAGATAAGAGACAGCTTCAATACACAAGTTTTCCCTGAAAAGTTTGATTTGCTCTCTGTGGCCAGAGCACAGACACTGTTGTGAAGAAATGAGGATAGAGGGAGAGTATTCTGTTTCTGCTGTTGAGATGGAGGGTTTTTGCAACAGTGAACATCAGTTGCATACAGCCTGAGGAACAGTAAGCAATGGAAACACTGATGAATTGCCTTCCAGGAATGGTAGTGGTGCGAGCACTACCCAAAGTTCCTGCTCCCAACACTAAATTATTACTTTCAGTACTATTTAATATAAAATACTGACATAGTTGGTATTCTCCATCCCAGACAGATGACAACCAATAAGCTAATAAATTGTTACATACCTTCTGACCCTCGGATTTACTGAACACTGCTTTTTTTTTTTCCCCCCCCACCTTGAAGGCTGGTGCAGCTTCCAAAACAAAACCAACAAAGAAAGAGGGCAGAGCACCCACTTCCCAAGGTAGCCTGCATCTTCAGGTTTCCATCACTCTTCAATCTTATGAGGAAATTCCTCCACCTGTTGGCCAGGCAGTTTAGTCAAGAAGGCTTTTATACACAGAACAATTTTCATTCTTTCACGATCTGCAAAGAGGGTTCTAGGCTGTGGATTGCAAGTGAAAACAAGACACGCAAACCTAAGAGAAGGGAAGGATTAGATGCAAAAAGATAACGATGACAGTTATTAACTGGCTGCACTTAGGTGCCTGGTTTGAAACCTAGCTCCACATTACAACAGCTTTTTACAATCTGAACTTTAGGGTTACACACACAACTATGCTGTTATTCTAGAAAAGAGAAGCTGTTTGAATTGATAACAGCATTTCTAGAAATGCCAATTTAAAGAAAAATAAATGAGCTTATTAGTTACAATGGAAGGGAGAAGAGGATACACTTTGAGGCCATCATTATTGAAAAGCCTGGCAGAGAGAGAGTGCACAAACAAGTACATCTTGGCAAAAGTACAAATAAAAAATTTGCTCACACACAGCTTTTTGTTAATTTACTGTCAATATAGGTCTAGTGAGCACAAATGAGATACCAGAACTGCATCCAGCTGTCTGCCAATATAAAGTGGAAGTCCTTGTACAGTTCACGTTCCTCCATGGGCACATATTACTATTGGCTGAAATAGTCAATAAAGGAGTTCTTCAGCCTTAGAAGTAGGTAATAGGCAAGTTTAGCTGTTATCCTAATTAGAATATATCCTTTTTCATTTTGCATTTTCTCGGGAACAGATGCAAGAGCAGTCAGTTTCTTTAATCACAAATCAAAGTCTCTTTTTAGCTAACAATCTGGACTTCAAAACTCTCTGTTGGCTTCTTCCTAATAAACACTTCTGACTCATTTCTGCCTTTTCTTGGTGCTCAGCTGCAGGATCCCAGCCCCTCTTTCTCCACTGTCAATATGTAATTACTACTTCATTTTTGAAGAAATAGAACCAGCAAGTACATATTATCAGCTTGATAAAATACTGTCAACCTATATAAGTTAACAGACAGAACTACTTAAAATATTAGATATTTCCCTAAGAATAGGTAAATGGCTAAAGCACCTAGTTTGTAAACCATAATTATAACATGCTCTATTATAAAGTATCTACTAGTACTATAACTGGGTATGGGTTTTTTCAACCACATTACCATCATGTTGTTATGTTCAGACAGAGCACGTACTGTACATGTTTCACTTGGTAACCAACAGCTGCATTCCATCAGATTAAATCAAGACTTACCTGCAGAAATGGAGCTTCAGAATTTCCACTAGTAATTTTTAATCCAAGCTGTCTGACTGGAGACATTGGTCCCAACTGAAAGGCAGCAAGTGGCAGCAACCAAAGTCTGTCAGCTGTGGCTGTTGACAGTTCAGCTTTGAAAATAAAGACAGACAACTTGCCCAAGATGTTAGTACATATTGAGCGGTGATAGGGGGCAGTCCTGCTATCTTCTAATAGAAATTGCTGTTATCTTTTCTACTCTGTTGCACTTCATCAGCAGTACTCAGTATGCATGAGGACCCAGCCTAGTGCAGAGCAGTATTCCACTGGAGACCTACCATTGTGGGCATAGGAGATGTAGGCCACAGGATTGGTTTCACATAAGGAACAATAGAAAAACATAGACATAATCTCTAACTCTTCCTCTGTATAATTTACTTTAGAATACAGAGCACCCATTATGGTGCAAGGCTGGAAAGCAGAAGCAAGTGCTTTTGAGACACAAAAGTTACTCTAAGTTTGGATGAAGGAGTCATCCACTGGCAAGCCACTCTATGTACCTTAGCAGGCTGGGGAGCAGAATTTATTTTCTGGAGTTTCTTGAAAGGCACAGACTCTTCAGTGGGGCCACAAAACTCTGACCTGTAACTGGAAGAAAGATTGAGCTCAGCAAGTTGGAAAGAATACCATTTTGAGTTGGTTTTTTTTTTTCTCCTCTCCCATAGGTATGTCTAAAAGACAGAATTATTTCTAAGTTAGCACAGCCTTTTCTCCCTCTCCTAAAGCACCATGTCAGTTGTCTAAGTTCCAAAGCCATTATTTTAGGGAAAATAGAAATTGTTTCCATTTGCCTAAGTACGTCTATCATTAAAAGTTTGTTGTACTTTTTCATGGGTTTAAAAACTAGGACTCAGCATCCCTGCTAAGACAAAGGAGGGGGTGTGGTTAAGTGTCACAAGCAGGAACACCAAAGCATTCCCTCACAGTTCTACAGTATACGTCTGGTTCTGCCATGTGCATCTCTGATGTTCTAACACAGAGATTATCTTCAGAGACCAAAACGTACAACTGTTTGCACAGCAACAATACACATAGATTATTTTTAGTTCAGACATGTGGCCCTATTCATTGTGCAGCTGCTTTCATACATTAATGCATTGTGATACAAACCTCTAATTGTAAGAACCCAAATTAATTGCAAGCAACGAGACATTTTGGACTGAAAACCTCTTTTGGCTATGTTGGAATCGAGTTGTTGACTTTTCTAGCTAAAAGAGATATGAATCATGGAAAATATTTCATTCTTAACCCCTCAAAGTACCCAATATTCCTGAACTAATGCAAAATGCAGTTATGTGTTGGCTTAGAAATTACAGCTTCTCTGCCAAAGGTTAATTTAGACTATTCATCCAAGATTAGTTGCAAGTTTTTAAAACTGTAAATAAATTCTTGTTCCTAAACAGCACAGGTTTTCAAAGCAGGGAGTATAACCCACAGCCTATAAAAGGAAAAGATTTAAAGCAGAAATGGGACATTTGACTTCTGCATATTTGGAACATTTAATCACTCTCTTGGTTACATGGAATAAGTTAGACTGGCAGCTTTTTCTTCAGCTCCTTAGTAAAAGTACATTTCTTTAATAGAGCTTTAATGCTTTGTAGTATGATTTAGAATCTAGTCCTGCATTTGTTATAGACAACTGTAGAACTCCTCTTTGTTTCAGGAGGGAAGAGGCCCAAAGATTATTAGTGTATGAAAGTACAGACTGTGACTTTGTCTCCTGTTTGAAAAATGGTCTGCATTTTTTCCATTCATATTACAAGATATTAATGTATGCATATATCCATTACCATTGTAATTAGCAGGAGCATTTCAATCTCATTCTATTAGATAAAGCAAGCTATGCAAATCTTAAACTGTTTTAGCTGTAAGTGCAGGGAAGAAAGTCTGAGGTATAAAAGGACTTTCTCAGGACTTGTATAGGTCTAAAGAAAGGCAGCTGGGGAGCCAAAGTAATTCTTATGAGACCTAGGCCTCAGACAGACAAGCTTTGGTTGTGACACTTCACTGACGCTATTGATTCACCTCATACTGCCCCTTTGCTGCAAACAATTGCCCACATAAAATGAACATCCTGGATCTGTCTTACATAGTATAATTTTAGCACACGTTTATGTTCATTGTCAGGTTAACTCAATTGTTCATTGTACCAGTTACCCTAGTAAAATAAGCACCCATCATATTCTATTGCCCTTAACCTGGAAACACAAAAAAATGATAATTCATGTCACTAAACTCAAACCAGCCACATCCACATCCACCAGAGTATCTTGTGTAATCTCATCTCATTTTTAGTTTTCCACCTCTAAATTTTATGGGGCTGCATGGGTGAGCAAGAAATTTTAAACCTTTTTAGATTGTAAGCAAATGTGGTTTTGAAAGACTCAGCTCTGACTCAAGTATTCAGAGGCTCATAATTTACAGGAAAATATAAACTTAAAATTAGACACAATATTTAACATAATTCTTGACAGCACTAGAAAAAATTCCTGAAAGTTGAGGATGGCAGCATCCTAAGGCATAGGTGAATAATTATTATTATTATTTTCTTGAAAGTGCCTGTCAGTGATGGCCTCTTTTTCTGTGTCTGTTTCTCAGTAAGTGCTCACTATCACCAAGAAGCAACCCCAAAATAAGAAACTCTCAAACAAGAAGTTCAGTTCAGAAGGGCAGCAGACAATCAAACCCGTTTTACCCTAAAACAAGGAGTTTTACTCTCAAACAAGGAGCTCAGTTCAGAAGGGCAGCAGACAATCAAACCCAGTTTTACCCTCAAGTAGCCCTAAGTTTTCATCTGACAGCCAAATCAAAAACTATCTGTAGAAGAAAAAATTGCCTTTGAAACTGGAGTGAGTAACCCATGTATAGCTACAACCAAGAATTCTTATCTGGTTCATTTAGTCTTTTTAGGCTCACTAGACTTTCTGGAGAGAATAAGTGACACTTCTGAATTTCAAAAATCCAAATGCTCATTTTTAAGGTTGCAGTGATCATATACAGCACTTATACTGACTAGGTATAAGATGTGTTAGCTGAGTTGTTCTATAGAAAATATCAATCTGTTGAACTTCATTTTGTACTCATATGAAGTAGTTCTCAAGTCTACTGTAATTTACTTAAACAGCTAAGGACTTTCTGTGAGGCTGCAAAGACCACAGAAACTCCAATGCTTTTGTCAGGTCAATGAAAGCTTGCAAAATACCAGCTTCTGCATATTTGCTTGGATAAAGGTCTTGATCAGATTTTTCCCTGGAATTTTTCAACAGTTTGCCTCCAAACTGCACAAACATTCTGGAATTCTGCTTCCTTTATTATGCAGAAACAAAAGCCTGTTGGAGGGAAAGCTAGTTGACCTAGGCTACCTAGAGAGGATCTTTTGATCTTGCTGTCTGGGCCAGGTACCTTTCCACTCCTTCTGACCCTCACTGCATGTGACAATGTCATTTACAGCATTGTGTAGCTGCAGCCTTTTCCTTATCCAGTTTAGAATAAAATAGACTAGTCTATTCCTGCTGCTGACTGAAAGAGTCCCATCTAGTCCAATTGTCTGACCAATGCAGGGCTGACCAAGTTAAAGCATGTTATTAAGGGCATTGTCCAAGTGCCTATTCATCATCATGGCTTGACTTCGCAAACAAAGATTTGGGAAGGGCTTTACCCATACTTACTACAAGCGTGCTGATGACTAAAAATGCCAATGTGGGACAGGCAAATCCGATTGCAAAAAGCACCATGAAAGGTCTCCTTGGGTGGTACAGACAGGGAGCCATTCTTTCTAGGTTGCCTTTTCTCCTTGAGACTAATTCTGTGTGAGCTCTCAAAGGAGACAACAGCGTTATGGAGCAACCAATGTCCTGAACTGCCTGCATGGAGGGTTGGGTCTGTGACTTCCAGTGCACCTTATCACCTACCGGTTCATCCTTTGCCTGTCCATACAGGGCTTTGTAAGTGTGGGTAAAACCTTCAGGCCTGCACAGTGGGTTTGTTAGGTGAGGGCAGCGTGCACAGAACTGGCCCCATCCTGTACACCTGAGATTTAACTGCCACGGCCTAGCGAGCTTGGACAGTGACAGCAAAGTACACAGGTCATAGGTTTGGTTAGAGTGTTCTTCTCTTCAATGGAAGACCTTACAGAGCTACACGAGCTCCATCTGCCCGGGTTTGAAGTTACAGAGAGTTGTCCTTCTCCTAGGATGATTGCCCGGAGGCTAGTTAGCCCATCCTGCCCATGATCACACTTTGTCTGACCCTTCAGTTGAGACCTGTCTGGCACGGGAGACCTTACCAGAGGCATATGACACCACCAGCATAGCTCCCAACCTCACAAGGGCACGCAAGCTCTTTCCCCATGACAAGGGGGTGTCTGTGAAAGAGCCAAATGCCTATTAAACACTTACTTACAAGCCTGGGGCCTTGACCACCTTTAGGAAGCTTGACCACCCTCTCAGTAGAGAAATGTTTCCTAATGTCCAGTCTAAACCTTCCCTGGAGCAGCTTTAAACCATTCCCACATGTCTCATCACTACATCACAGGGAGAAGACATCAGCACCTCCTTCTTGCTTTCTCACATCAGGAATCTGTAGAGTGATGAGATTGCCCTACAGCTTTATTACAACACTTCTGTAGCTGCAGCACATCATGTGACAGAAATATTGTAATTATACAGCACACAAAAGTAGCCATACTTTCTCTTTCCAAATGCAGTAATTTTATGATGTGAAAAGACCACCTGCAGGGCTGGCAGTAGTGGTAATGGAATTGAAGCTCTGATGCTGAACTCACTTAAACTTAGTAGGGTGAGTATCAGCTATTGGCCTCTCATTTACTCTAGCTTATGTATCAGTAGAACCTTTCACTAATACATCAGTTAGCATTCATCATACATGGCCTCATGTGAGATCCTCTACTACTTTCACTGCAAGTCAAGTCTTTCACAGACAGGATTTACAAAAAAGGATTGGTTTTGGTTTTGTTTTTCTTTTACATTTTAAGTACTTTCATTGGCTGCAGTGGTTTAGCTTGTAAGCTGAGACAGTACATAACTACCAGACAGCAGTTACAAGAATATGACCCTGATAGAGACCCTCAGGTCAACTACCACTTTAGTTGACTGCAAAAACATAAGAAAAGAGTTCCCTGTAACTTCATGTTACCACCCTAATTGTTTTAGCAAAAGCTTCTAGTCTAACAAAGGGGCAAGGGAAAAAGACAAAAATGCTGTATTTCCAGCACTGAGTCCTACTAAACCTTCTTACTCTAGGAAAAAAACCTTTTTTTTTATAGAATCATGGAATAGTTTGGGTAGGAAGGGCTGTTAAAGATCATCCAGTTCCAATACTTCTGCCATGGGCAGAGACACCTTCCA
>JBCJKH010026396.1:0-13401 GCA_039877255.1 Loriculus beryllinus
GGTTGCTTTCGTTTTATTTTTGGTTTTGTTTTTGGTTTTTTTGTTTTTTTTTAAAGAAAAGCTTTGCAAAAAGAGAAAACCAAGCTCAGATAAAAGCCAAGTCCAGAGGCTTGTCAGCTCAAACAGGTGATCCACTACCTTCTGAAGTCTGGCTTTTGAGCACACAGTTTTCTGACATTTAACAAGAAGCATTTTGCCATCTGACCGTAAGCTCATGATGATGCATAGGAGCATCATAAGTTGAAAGACAGACTGGGGGAAACTTACCCAAAAGAGAGCCTACTTTTGGCATTTCAGCTGACTTTTCGCGATAAACTGCTAATTTGGTGTTGGGAAAAAGTTAAACCCCTTGACTTCTTCTTTTCTTTTTTTTTTTTTTTTAAGCAATCTCTGCACTTCTGTTTTCTGGCTAAGGCTAAAATTTTGAGTCCTTAAATACAAAGTATAATTATTGTTTATAGCACAACCAATCCAAGCAGCAAGAGGAATTCTGTTAGAAAGAAATCCCTATAAATTTTAACACCTACTAATAGACAGTGGGCGTAAGTCACTGTTATGATGAGAGGGATGGGAAGTTCATTAAAGTCCAGTTGGGGCTGTTCTACAGGGCAAGTGGGACCATATTATACCATCATTTGACACAATAAACTCTCTAACATACTAGCTGTAGGTGCTGGTGACTACAGGTGCTACATTCTGATCCAAGCGTTTACCTTCCTAGAACCCAGTTAACAAGAGAGAGGCCTGTTTTTCAAACCATCCATCCTTGATACACTAATTTTGGCTGGGATAAATATAATTTTCTTCATACTAGTGGGTTTGGTGCTTCTTTTGGACTTATAAGAACAGTGTTGATTACACACTATGTTCTTCCAGAAGCCCATTACCTCCTTCAATTTCCAGGCTCAGTTTGTTCCAATTCTTTTTCATCTGTTGGCACACTGAGATCCTCTTTCATCTGAACAGCTTTTCTCCCATATTGGTGTTTCTCCTTCCTCCCACAGGAAATCATTTAATTTCTTGCTCTCTATTTAAAGGCCAAGCAAGCCAAGCTCTTCTAGCTTTCTCTCATTGCATGTGCTTTGCGTGCATCTGAACATCCTGGTAGCCATCCTCTGAAATCTGTTTTCATTTTTCTTGAGCATGAGAGACTGCAGATACATGCTGGACTTTGGACGAAGTTAGCTGCCTGCATACCCCTATGAAAGCTAATAAAATAATACATGCAGGCTTTTTTTTACCTCAGTAAAAATCATAGCACTGAGAAAATCAGTTCTTTCATATTACTTCTTCTTAGTATGGCTGGTTTTTTTCTATGTGAATGATGGCAGGCATAAGAAAAAAAAGTGACTAAAACCTGGAACTACAAGGAAGGTTTTTAATGAGTATTTTGCTTGGTATAATTGCAGTGACTATTAACTAACAGTTATCCTTCCTCATAGAAAAAAAATATTTTGAATAAGCTTAAAAGAGAACTTTCCACTGAGAACATGTTATTCAGAGAACAGCGCAGGATTCTTAGGAATTTTGTAAGTCATCAGAGAAGAGACTCCCAATAAGGTTATGAGATAAATGGCTTGTGGAGAATGAAAATTTCATGCCAGTTCCCTGCGACTGAAGCCTAATGAAGCTTTTTTGAGGGGTCTCTACCAACAGACCTAAAGATAAGTCCAATTTTCAGAGAAAAACACTAGCACATCCCATAGATGTGTGGACACTTATTCAGCCCCTTAGCATATTATCGTTTATTAGTATGCAACCATATGACATGAATAGGAAAATTTTTACCTCTCTTAAAAAACCTCAGATTTTCAAAATGTTTCAACCTCACTACAACAGCAAATCCAAGGACCTCTCAACTCCTGCATTAAAAAAGAAAAAAAAACAATTAAACAAGCAACAAACCAACAAAACCCAACAACAAAACAATAAACCTCTCATAACCTACACCCACTCCGCATCTCCCATTCATCCAAGAGGTGGCTGAGCTGCTTCTAGACCCTATTCTCTCTTAACATACTGCAAGAGCAAGGAACCAAGGAACCACTTGCCTACCTTCTCCAGAGAGGCCTCACAGCACCTTCTCAGCAACCATGTTCTCCCCAGAACAGAGCATTGCAGCCTGAGGCTGTCTTCTAAAACTCAGAGAAAGTGATTAAAATCCCGATATCATTCAGCCACAGCACTGGCTCAAGTAAGATCTCTCACTGCAAGGGTTCAGCCTATGAACATTAGATCAAGAGGTTCCTGGAGTTGTTGCTCACTCTAAAATGAAGTTCTGAAGCCAGGAAAGTGTCTAACACCACGTTCTTGAATTGGCTATGCTTTCTGCCTGCAAAGTGTGTTTTCAGTGAAACAGCATTTTTCGATGGAAGTATTTTTATTGAAAGGGCTCCTGGTCGGCTTTGGTGAGCATGTTGAACCATGGGCAGTGTCTGCCATTTGGAAGAAGCTAAAGGACCAACATATTTCATGCTTACAAACCGAAAGGAAGTTTTCAGCTGCTTTTTATTGTCAGGAACTCTTTCATTCCTTGCTGGCCTTCTCCAGGAGATCCACAAAAATCACTGTCTTTAGCCAGGGAAACTCACTGTTCTCAATGCCAGATTTCACTACCTTAAAAACTGACAGACACTTGCTCTAGACAAAGTCTTGTTTCTTTTACAAGCTGAGCTCCCCCCGCTACCCCTCTTCATTTGGGAAGGCCCTGGATCTCCTCCAGCTGGCCAGTTTTCCTGTCTGGTTAATGCAAGAGGAGAGACTATGGCTTTGCCTCCACCTTTTCACATTCAAGGTTCCTTTCTTCCATTGAACAATTCTGCCTGGTTGTCGCCTGAGCCGTATAAGGTTGCAGTTGCCCCGGGATGCCCTGGTCATCACAACTGTCTTTATTTTCTCTTTATAACATTTGTTGCAACTGTTATTCCTAAATCCTCATTTATTTCTGCAACCCACAGACTTGACGACAGCATTAGCACTGGCATTCTTTCCAGTTTAATACCTTTTCAGCCTGAACAGTTTCTCTGTAGAAAAAAGACTCTCACAATCTTTTGAGGATGTGCTTGATGCCTACTACTAATGCTTAGGGGTTAAGACTTCGTGGCGAACACCTGCCAAGTCAGCTCCCAGTGCTACTTACATAAATATGCTTTTGTTCTTAGAATATGTTACACCAGGTTTCATAAAAGCACCCGTGTACAGCTATAAAAGATTTAAAAGATATAAATAATAACCTAGGAGTCATTTAAAGTTAGGATCAGCAAATTTCAAGGAAGGGATCAACCAACTTTGGTAATTTAACAACTGTTTAAAATACATTAGCAATATCTGGTTTAATCTTATTGTAATTTATAAGCTATGAGGTTTTGTAAGAAAAAAAATCACAGTAATATAGGAACATAAGAAATTAAGTAAAAGCCTGCAAGTGAGCTTTTTAAAGAGAAAGCCTATCATTTTATAGGTTTGCTAAAGGCACACGAACATACACATAAACAAATGAGCATGCTAAAATATGTGTAAAAGCATTTCAAATAACAGCAGAGGGGTGGTTTGAAAAGGAGCAGATATATTTAATTTACCCTTTTCTATTCTGTGCAGCAGTATTAACAAAGAGCAGGTACTCAGAATCAGCAGATAGACATTTTTCATGCTCAAAAAAAAAAGGATCAAATAAGCCCATAGTATCCCCAGTCAAGGAAGATATGTAAGGAAGTGATTAATTGTGTGCATACCTAATGTCTCCTTGCATGTGTACCTCATTATGTTGTGTCTGGGGGTTCAGCACTTTTTTCAGCTTTTCTCATATGCTTTACTGCAGCTAAGAGTTTGGTGTATGCAATACTGTGTTTCTGCAAGAAGCTGAAGTGAGAGCTGTTCTGCCTTCTATCTGAACTTGAACAAAACCAACTGTTTAATGAAAACAAAACTGTTTATCATAGAAAATACTGTGTAAAGAAGCTTCTGGCAACAAAGCAAGGAGGCCATACACCAGGTGCTCCCCACTGAGGTTAATTTTAAGCCCACCAGGGTCTCTTGAAAGCTGAAGCTCTCATCAGGAAAGTGAGGACAATGGGGAGGAGAGTTGGCCTTTTGCTTTAGGAAGGACTCACCTGAATCAGAAAAGCCACATGAAAAGAGGCTGGTACCAGAAAGGAAGATTTGGGTAGCTCTGACAGGTGCCATACTTTCATGTGCTGTTGGGTGCCATGGGGTTAGGTGTGTCCAACAGAACCTGGGCAAGACCCTGTGCCCTGCGTCTGCTACACAACACAGCCTTTTCTTAGCAGTGACAGCCAACATGACATGGACCTGCCAGCATGCCTTCTGCTTTGAGAAGTGGTTTCATAGATGGGCATACATTTTCATTGTTACTTTTCAAAAGCTGTCAGTTTAAAGTAAAGAACAGCCTCTATGTGCTGGAACCAAGCTAGGATTAACTAGTTTAAGGAGGACGGCTATGCATTGGAAGTGTTTCGTTAATGACTTTCTTCTTCCCCTATCTCAGAGCAAGAAAATTAACTGAAATCTAAAGTATATAAGATACTCATAGTGAAAATTATGCTTTTCAGCTTCAAACTGTTTTAAAATCACTTTCCATTCTTGCAGGGCTTTATTTTACAAAATATGCTGAAATTAAATCTATTATTTTAATATTCTGTTTAGCGTTTATGTAATCAAACAGAATACTTAGCATCAGGAACCATAAAATTTAAACCTGCTTCTCTTGTGTGACTCTGAATAAATATTTTTTTTTACTCTCTGATTTCTTTTCCTATTTTACCCTTCATCTATTAAGACAAAGTTCTCTAAGGTAGGAGGCTTTCTGCACCCTCTTGACCCAGTCACGGCTATGGTTGCCATGCCTTACTACAACACAAGAGCCTAATTTGTATTCTGTGGATAATAAAACCAGAAACTTAATACAGAACTGCCATTATACAAATGGATTTGAGGCTGCACAAGAGGAATATTGATATTAAAGGGAAGAGTTGCCTTGTATTATATGTTTCTTACAAAATAAAAAAGAATCTTCATAGAATTCTGCTGAGTTCTAGTGCTACAGCAATATAAAATACCTTTCACTTAAAAAAATCCAAAAAACCAAAGACGCAGCAGTGAAACTATGTTATTAATAGTCATGCGATGTCAATAAGAACAGAAGACAATAAAGAAAGTAATACAGAGTGCAAAACTGGCACATTTTTTAAACATACAGATTTGCTGGGGAATAAAACATTTGTGAAAGAAGGCTGCTAATAACTCTGGCTTTTGTGGGACTCAGACTGCTGAGAACATCTCAAGATTGGCCCCTGGAGTTCAGGAAGACACAGAACAAGTTGTCTAACAGAGCTTTGCCAGTATACTTCAAACATGACCTGGAAAAGCCCTTGCACTTTTTGTCCTGAATCTCTCTGGAGCAGAATCTGCCAATTGTACCAGACTGCAAGGTAGTTTAATGATGTGGACAAACTGGCATTTTATTTCTCCTTTGCCTGTCTGGGAAAATTTGGAAATCATACATTGTAGTACCTTTCAGTGGTTCTTCAAACTGATTAGAGAGCTTTCCAAAGGTGTACAGCAAGTTGCCAGAGGTTCAGCTACAAGATAAACCTTGAAGCCTGTTGTTGACAGTTCACCTGCACATATAAGAGAAATGATCCTTTATAAATATATTTGAAAATTCAGGAAAATTGCTCCTTTTTTGATATTTAGAGTGTCATTACATAAATAATATCTTCACAAGATGTATGCATAGCCTAACAAGACTACAAACATAAGAACAGACTTACTTCAGCTCATAAATACTGAATTTTTTCAAATAGAATACAGAGATGTTTCAAATAGAAATTGAAATCTATACTCTCGCTCCTGCATCCACTGTTTTCTACTCTTGCCCATATATCACTTGATTACCCTTACCATTCCCAGAGACTGCAACTTCTACTTTCCCAAACACACACACAAGTGTCTTCTCAGGCCTCTGTCTTTGCCTATTTTCCTCCTCTCTAGACCATAGTTCCTTACCACTGGAGCAGCAAAATGTTGCTTTGCTAAGGAGATTAGACTGACCTCTACAAAAAAACTTTTGTTTTGCAATATCAAGTACAAACCTCATTTTATCATTAGTTCTGTTGCTTTCTATGAGAACACCACTACACAGGATTTGGAAATGTGTGGAGGGATTCATATATGATAATGCTGACATTCAACTCCAGGACTGAACTGTCTAAAGACAATCTCCAAACACTACTCCAATGATTAATCAGCTGAACATCCACACAGAAATATTTGATGGACTGCTCCACTCACCAAAGTCTTTTATTGTATAGTCAAATGTTATTTGGAATTTATCCATCCCCATCAGGCAGGAGCTCACTATTATTAAACTTCAACCTGGAGGACAGTAAGTCTATGCAATGAACATGGGGTGTTTCAGTTCAAAAAAATACTGAAAAGTAAGTTTGGAAAATAGATTTAGGGAAGATTGTATCAGTCTTTTAAATTAGTATCCCACAGTCACAAGCATCCAGTATGTGTATAGTCCAGTAGGGTCACAAGGACGTCTATTCCTCCTGCCCTTGTACATCACCCATCTTACTGTGTTCTAAAACATCTGAAAAAGGTCAGAAGTCAAAGCTATAAATTGCTGTGGGAATGTTGCCATTATGATGGATCCCTATGACGGCACAGAATATTCTCTTCCACTCTTTCTTCAGATAGTTGCTCTAAAACTTAAGCATATATCTTCACCGCATGGAAAGGAAAGAAATGCAAGTCAGACAAATACTACGATTACACTGAAAAGGCAGACTCAATTAAAGCCATCTTCCATGAAAACTGTCAACTGGAAGAACTGTCATATCTTTTCTCAGTATTAGTTAAATATGTCTTACACGAAACAAAATATGCACCCAGTGAAAAATGTGCATTTCCAAAATATAAAAATTAACTCCCCTTATTGACTGATCATAGAATCATAGAATCACAGAATAGTTAGGGTTGGAAAGGATCTTAAGACCATCTAGTTCCAACCCCTCTGCCATGGGCAGGGACACCTCACAACTGCTCTCTGAAAGGAAGTTATAAGTACATCTGGTCTAATGATTATGCATGGCATATCTCAAAAGATTTCTGAATTTCCATAAAGCACAAAGGCTGTTCATTCACCGAAGGGCAGGAGTATTTCACAGTCCAAGCTCTCTCAGCACCCAGAGCTCTTACAATGCTCATGCAGCTGTGTTTCTTTCCCAAAGTAGCTAGGAAATGCATACGTGATAGTAGCAGTCTAGTCCAGTGCTGAGCGTGCTGTCCCACAAGTTACATGCAGCCAAATACAGGGAAACCCATGAAAATGTTGATTTTTGAAGTCCCACAGTGTCTGAAGCTTCTTGTTTGTAATTCTCGCTTCTTTAGGCTTGTGTAGCATTTAAACCCACACTTATGCAGGACAACACTTACAAGGAGACAAGAGAATGTTACTGCCATATAATGAGAGCCTTTAACAACATTGTGTTTCATTCTTGCCACAAATGAGAACAGAAACTGGTAGGACACAAATGTTTCAGTGATTGAATAAATAGCTGGGTACCTAAACGGTAAAACTTAGTCTTTAAAAAGCTTTGCAGTTACCACCAGTCTTCCTTGTCTTCCACAGCCTTGATATTCAAATGCACTCTGAGGCAGATAATTTGGGAACACCAAGAAATTAATCTTCAAGCCACCAGTTCAAACCTTACTGACAATAACAAGCTCAAAAACACTACATGAAATGAGACACTGGTCTTGTTAGTTTTCTTATTTGTAAAGTATTTTACATCATAAAACTATTAGGAAAATCCATATTAAGTTAACACATTAATGATACTGTAAGAATAAATGCTGACGATTTAGGGATTCTTTAGCCCTTTGGAAAGTGCCTCTAGAAAAGGGGTGACGCAGTAACAAAAATGTTTCTGTACTGAGGGCCTTTCAAGCTCAAGAGCAAGAAAGAGTCAGCAGTACATTGTGCCCACCTCTCTGTCTTTATACAAAATGCAATTTTTTTCCTTCTTTGTAGAATGAAATTAAATTTTTGGCTTTATGGTATTTGAATTCATGTGGTCTAGTCATTTACCATCAGGAAATAGGTACTTCTACCTTAACGCTTAATGTGTTAATGCCAAGGCTCACAGACTATTATTTTAGCAATAACATTTCTGTAGTGCTTCACTTTAGCTAAAAAATAAAAAATAAAACAATTTGATATGATCAGTTTTGAAATGCCAGAGTTGTTTGAATAGCTTGCCTCTAAGTTCTCTCAGTTTCTCTTCTCTATGTATTGCAGTTGGTCATCCACACATTCCCAAGCTTCAAAAATACTTCAGGAAACACATGTAGGGTCATAGAACCAAAACAACTCAACTCTGTTTAGTTAGCAACATTTTACCCATTTTACCTTCACCACAGGGAAAGCCATGGTACTAAAAGCTAGTAATGCAGAGGCTGTTTACATGGACAGCATGCTGGAAACAAGAAAACTGTACATAGACGAAAAGTTTGTTTTTCCTAAGATCTGGCATTAAAGCTCAGTTCTTTATATTTATTTTTTTCTCTCCCCTTTCCTTAAAGCCCAGTGGAAAACAGGCTTTTACTGTGAAAGTAATACAACCAGATATCTTCAGAATCTTAATAGGCAAAGTGGATTGACCTCAGTTCATCTTTGTGGAGCTTAAGACAAATTGATCAATTTAATTCCTAAATAATTACTATTTGAATGTTGATTTTACCTTCCTAAGATTAGTACATTAAAATGGCTGTATTCAGGAATGCTAATGCAATGCAGTTCTGCACACACACACAGACTTACAAGAAACTCAATATATTCCTTATATAGACAAGCTTCAACTGATTCTGGGTAATGAGGATTCACTTAGTCATGTTTTGAAGAATGAAAAGTTAAAAAAAAAAAAAACAAGAAAGAAGAAAAATAAAACCAGAAACAAACCAGAAATAAATATGGTTAGAGCTCTGGAGGAAAAGACTTTTTCCAGCATTTAGATTTTTGAGGTTAGGCATTTAAATTCTATGGTGCAACAACCACAATCCAAACTTTACCTGTTTGAAACAAGCCCATGGAATAAAGAAAGCAAGAAAAGATTCATATGTCAGAGGAGGTATCTCAAATGGGAAAATTAGAAAATTAGACCACCATCAAATTATTTCATACAGGTTATAAGTTGCCTAGTAAGACTGCAATGGAATATATTGATCGAGCAATACTTTGCAAGTGTACTTGTCATAAATGGCACTTCTTGATTCTCCAAATGAGTCAAACATTCAGGCAGGGTATAATTTTGGTATGTATCTGTTCAATTCAGTGAATGTTATGATTGATTGAATGTTATTGACTGATATGATTGGAGTTTCCCAGGTGGGTGAAGACTCAGAAGTTCAGACGCTTAGCCGTACCTAGGTAGGCACCATTCCCATAATCACCCTACCTGGCAGCCATTTTCCTCATTGGGAAAACCTTTCTCTGCTGTAGTGGATTCTGGCAGATCTCCCTCAGCATCTTAAAGGAAGACAAGCAGAAGAATTTGCTCTGGTTTGGCATCAGCTAGAGCATCTGCCCCTCTGACTGTTCAGCAAATGAGGAAAGTTAAAAATTATATCTCTCAGTTTACTGAGGAAATTCTTTATTCCCTTCTGCATCCCTTTCTTGGTTTCTCCCCTTTCTTTTAGTATATTTTTTTTCCATTCTTCCTTGCAACATTTTGCATTCTGACATCTCTGAATGTATGTTACTGACATGAATGTTGTTTATATCTTCCCATTCGTCATCTCTTGGCATTTGTCTTTCCTGGAAATTAACCATAACATCTTTAATATCAGTTGTTTTTCTGCACTGTTTCTATAAGAAAGCTTAATTCTTCAGCACTTCTTTTTGGAAGTCTGTGGTTCTGATTCCAATGCATCTTTTTCTCTGTCTGGAACAAATATAAGCTCTGAGGAGACCCTCAAAATCAGTACAATCTGATAAATTCTGCTAGACCAGTCACTCCAAGATGGGTTTGTAACTGCCCTTTATCCTGACTTTTTTTAGACTTCCCACAGACAGATCACAGAGATGATGGTTAAGTTTGTCATAAAACTCACAAATGAGTTATAACCCATCTAGGGTCACTTGCCTTCTCTTGTTTATTAAAAAAAGTTTAAGAAATCTTGATAGTTATTTTAATTCCTTTGTTTTTTTCTTTTTCTTTTTTTTAAGAAAAAAAAAATGGGAAATTGAACTGTCTACCCTCAGTCTCTGTGTCAGTTCAAACTCATAGCAATAGTGTCCAAAAATTTCCAGCATTTTGACAGTGTGTGTTAAATCAGTTAGTGGTGTCAGTCTAGACTTTGGGAAACAAAAAAATGCGCACATTACATAAGCAACTAAATATAACATTAATGGATGTTTAATGAGATTAAGGTTTGAATGGACATGGAGATTGAAATAGCTTGCAAAGTTATCCTTCCAGGCTAGACAAATAAGGCCAAGGCATTGAAAAGCTGAGGGTGCAATTAGCCTTGCTAGTTATCGGTTGCATTACAGGACTTTAGAGGACTTCAGTCTTTGGTGCTTTTGTCCTTAGTACTTTTCACAATTAATTTTACTGTGAAAATTTCTCTGGAGAAAGGTACACTAATAGCTTATAGTTTCATGATTTGCTATGAGCATTGTTGCATTCTGTGCACATGTACATATATTTTGCGTAAGTGTTCTTTTGTTCCCCATTACCAAGGGCATCTTCCTTGTCTGGGGTGCCTTCTCGCTTTTAGTTTTTCAGTACTATTAGTATTTTATATAATGCAATAAACATTTTATTACTTGAAAATACCTATCGTGCATTAAAAATGAAGAAAAACGAAGAGGTTAGCATTAAAGAACCTGCCAGTTAACCAAAATGCTTTGCATCTGGAATTATTCATGGACAATATAAAGAAAATTGATTACAATTGAAGCAGAGGTTTAGCTTTATTATTTATATTGTAATTAAAATCTGGAAAAATATTTTTGATACAAACTGGGCCAGTACAATTTGTATTGTGATTACAATGGCTTAAAAATAATTTTTTTCTTATTGCCCATTTTTAAATCTCAAAGTTACTGTCCAAAATAGCTAAGTTTGGCATAGTGCAATTGGCGTGTTTCAGTCCAACACTCCAGGGAGTGTGACCTGAAGCTGTTAATGCTCCATCACAGAATAACTTTGATCACCAGGTGAACAACCTATGAAGCGATTCCAAACTTACTCCTTTCTCAGCCCAGGTTTCTCTGAGGATACTAAGGGAACAGAAAAATTATATTCCAGCCATGCACATAATTCTACTAGCTGGTGTTTGGCAGGGGTGCTGGGGACATCTAACTTTTTCTGTGCCTTGGGTCATCCACTGGCAGAGAGTTCCCTCGTGACTGTATTTACAAACACATACATTGCTTTATATAGCAATGATACTGCCAGGCTTAAAGTGATGCAACAAGCAGCTGAATGTATCACACTGAGTTCATTTTAGTCTTGCTTCCTTTATACTATCCCAGCATCTTATCAGATCAGTTTTTATACAGCTAAGTGTGCTATGTGTGCTGAATATGTGTGAAATTTGGAGCAAACAGGTTGGTTTTAGTCCTAAGAAGATACTGAATGAAAAATGTTGAGAACCACTGATTTAGACAAATAGACTCCAAAGTGACATTAGTATTTTGCTATTACTAAATACTTTGTCTTTTTTAGGAAAAGCTTTTCCTGGATATTCTAAGAGGATCAGTCAGAGAGCTTTTGACCTTTTACTGTACACTACTCCATTAACATCCTGTGGAGAAATTCTCCTTATATATGTAATTGATGCATTTTATGAGACACAAATCAAAATAGATAGTCAAAAAATAGATAGTATGGAACTCAGGAAGAGCTGCCTGCCTGAGTACTTAGTTGGCATATTGCCTATAGTTGATAGTGTCAACTCAACATATGGCCCTTCAAATGCACTGATGAATCCTCTTATGGGAATAAAGTCAGACTTGTCTGTGAGGTGTTTAAAGTTTCAAGCAGTCCAACAAATTAAGCAAGTTGTAGCTCTACTGAGGAGGAGACTTTACAGGCCTGTATGCAAACAGTCCAGCTTTTTACCACAGCTATTTTGTAGTGATTTCCACAGGACAGTGTGAACAGCCTTGCACAAGACCAGAGCATTGTTAACATAGTTACAACCTGAACACAGCCAAACTATGCCACAAGCTGATCTAGCTGGATGACTACTAAACCTGAAAAAAGACAGTTGTTAGGCTTATGCTGAAGCCATAGATGTATCCTCAAATTAGGGAGAACTTGAAACAGTGCAGAAAAGAAAGGATGGCAGAATTATGCAATTAAAATTCTCATCTAACCTCCTGAACAAGATCCAATAATGACAGAGTGCCTGAAATTATATATTCAGTGTTCATATGTGGCAGAGATAGAGTAAAAGAATTTGTACTAGTTTGGCTTTTCACATAGACATGCAAAATAAACACAGTCTCTATGCCAATAAGTGAAGGGGCTAGAGGCAGAGGACTAAGAAGACAGAAGCAGTCCTACAGCCTGTTCATCTGAATGAAGTAAAGGGGTGGGCATCTGACCCAAAGGGTATAGAAATGTCTGAAATAATGACCCAGGCTCCCTTTTTAATGTTGCTAGTATTAAAATGAAGCAAACACTGCTGTAAAAGGGTTTTCTCTCCATTATTTTTGCCACTGCTTATAGTGGTCCTCTCAGGCAATGAATAAAACCTGAAGAAGGGCAGTCTGGTGCACAAATGTTCTTGTTATCTTAAAGGGGTCAACAGTCAAAGGTGAAAAAAATTCATAGAGTAGTTATGATTAAAGGTAGGTTTTTAAATGCTTTTGATAAAGGCTTGTAAAATAGCCAAAAGAGATCCTGCAATTTTAATGTTAAGTGGCTTTTGTATTGGAAAAATGCCCAAGGGCCATGTCTAGCACCATCACTTACAAATGACTGATGGGAGATCAATACAGACAGAGTGGGGATGCAGCTTTGTCACTGGGATATGTAGTTAGTATGTGATTAGCCTTAAGTAGCATTGACTTGGATGTAGATGGGCGGAAAAGTACTTAGTATCCAGTCAGCATGATAGCTGTTTGTATACAAAAGTTAATGAAAGAGGAAAATGACATTATCATTAGACACCCAAAGGAGCTTCCTACATCCATTTGGGGATTTCAGGAGAAGATCAGCCTGACAATAGTCTGTGCAGAGCTGCCAGTTCCAAAAGCATTAACTTTAAATTTGGTTTTCCTCTATGATAGCAACCCCCTAGGACTTGATAAACCAACTGGTTAAGTTCTACGGGCAATCTTATTATATTGCCCTTCTCAGAGGC
>JBCJKH010026397.1:0-17102 GCA_039877255.1 Loriculus beryllinus
TATACTGGGCATGACGTGCTGTGGTATGGAATACCTCTTTGGTTAGTTTGGGTCAGATGTCCTGTCTCTGCTTCCTCTCGGCTTCCTCTCCTCCCTGGCAGAGCATGAGACTCAGAAAGTCCTTGGTCAGACTAAACACTGCAAAGCAGCAACTAAAAACATTGGTGTTATCAGTGCTGTTCCCAGGCTGAAACTCAAAAAACACAACACTGCAACAGCTACTAAGAGGAAGAGAAAATGACTGCTACTGCTGAACCCAGGACAGCAAGTCTGGACAATACCTGAAGCAAAGGATGATTTTGGACTGTGCTGTTCTCAGACAGGTAAAATTACTTCAGTGCTAGTTATTTTGAAAAGCTGGTCTCTCTCATTCCAACTCCTTTACCTGAGGTGAAATGGGAAATATGTGAAGGTCAAACTTTTATGAGATGAAAAGTTGGTTTCCATCAAGTTCTTCTGTAGCACACTGGGTGGCATCTCTATCACACCTGTGACTTCTGGAAGTGAGAAATCTCTCATTTGCTCAATAAATCCAGGTGGTTCCTCTCAACTATGAACCTCTATTCCATGTGTTCTGATTAAAAGAAATAAATGCAGTATTTCCTGGAGGGTTATCATATTAGTTTTTCTCTTGTAAATAAACCAAAACCAATACAAACAGAAAATGCAAACAAACAGAAAGCCAATCTGACAACAGAGATGTGATTAAATTTTCACCAAATCACAGAAGACTGAGGGATGATGCATATTCCATTTCAAGAAAAGAAAGTTAAATAACCTCAGTGGGTATTCAGGAACTGACTAAACTTTACAACTTCAGTGACTTCAGTGAGTCTTAATGACTTTAGTGCTTGAAAAAAAGTGTATAGTTATCTATGACTGTTAGAAACCGACTGATACAAAATATATAGAGCAAATGTCTTACGGAAAAGCAAGAGACACAATACTTCAGCCAAGTTGCAGATCATGCATCTGTTAACTCTAGCTCTAATCTACCGTGGTTTATGTTGGTGGCCAAGCAAATGCAGGAAGTTCTTACTTGTTATGTTACAGAACTACTGGCAACAAATCAGAGAATTTTAATGCTCATCTTAGAAAATTAAGTACCTTATCCAGTGAAAGAATCCTGCTCCCATTAGCATGAATGCAATGTCTGGATTAGAGACAGATAAACACTTCAAAAAGAATTATAATTAATACTGTCAAAAAATTTAGACAACAGAACGAAGGTATACAGATAATATTTGTGTTTAATGAATGTCTATGAATCCTTCAAGCTGTTGATCCAGCTTTTAAGAATTAGGTAGGTATGCCACTTGTAGAGTTATCTGAAATATACCTGTGGGAGTGAAGGTGATAAGATTTGCATGAAAAAGAGTTTGGGAATGAGTTCTGAGGCCTTGGTGCTTGACAAGCCCTGGGGCGATGAGTTGGAACATTTAAGGACAGAGAAGGTAAACAAAGCAAGCCTTGGGAGGATGGGCCAGGATGTAGTTGTAGTGGGAATCTCAGCTGGAGGCCACAGGATGTGAGGATTGTGAGAGGGTCTGCAACATTATTATTGGACTATTTACCTGGAGAGTTTCACAGTGGCCAATGAGATTGAATGTTGTATGTATGTGCAGGTTGGGAAAGTACAAACAAGGGGATAAAAAAAGGCTTGACGGTAATAAACGAGGATTTGAGCCTTTGCATCAACTTGAGTTCATGTCGTGAAATGCCAGATATACAGAATAAACACCTAGAACCGTTCTAGTTCATTTTTCTTCTGTTTAAGAGGGAGAAATTTAATTTCATATTTCGATCACCAAACTTTAGAAATGCAAAAAAATATCACACCATTAGGAGATTTTAGTATATCTGAGCTGGGAAGACAATCAGTTATTCATTTTTACTGGACTGTAAACTCTTTACTCTCTAAACATCCTTCTGTAAACAAACCAAAAGTATAAACATTGTATAAAACGCAAGACAGCTTAACTCAATGATGCTCGATGAAGCATTAGTGCTTCATAATCTGATTGGTTTGATGCTTTAATAATGCAAAACATGGTTTCTGCTTTATTACATAGCTGTTAATGCAGAAATGATATGCTTACAAAAGATTTACTATATTACTATTTGCATATAGGTTTCCTTAATAGATGAGAACGTTTACTGCTCCTTTTAAATCAAAATATTTAGTCTAGGCATTCTACACTGAATAAAGACTGCCATCTTCTGCTGCAACTGCAACAGATATAGATACCCAGGTTAGCATCATAAGAGGGCAATATATTATACTGGACATGTCTTGGTAAGTATTTCCTTTTCCATTCATGTAGTAAGAGATGCAACTAGAGACATTTACAAAATATTTTGGTTTTTTACAACATCCTCCTTAAAGTTACACGTTTTTATGCTTTTGATCCTTTTCTGAAGAACAGAGAGGCAGCAACGTAAGAAATTATTTAATGGATTACAAAATATTTTAATCCACTCAGTTATTGATAACTACAATAGATTACAGCAGCAACTTCATTGCAAGACTTCCTTCTCTAGTTTGGCAGCATTACTGCCATTACTGATTCCTATTCAAAGTTGAAGTTGTGCAACTTAGTTCACTTACACGTGGTCCAAAAACTTCCACTTGAGTTTTCTCAAATTTCGTATATTCCAGGAATGATGTGTGAAAGAGCAGCCCTGGACCCAAAGGGATGATTTAGAGTTATAAGTAAACTCTTCGTGTTTCAGGCTATAGTTGATTAGATATCTTATGAACTCCAGCTAATTTTAAAAAACAACCCAAAGAAACTATTCAAAACTTAGCAGGAATATGATTTCAAACACAAAGACATTTTATCATTAATTTGCTATTTGATGCAAGAGATTTCCAAATTAGCAGAGAATTTGAGGAGAATAATGAAAGCCTTGAATGAATATCATATTTAAATAAATTCAGCTTTGTTTTTTCTTTGCTATTTCAAACTCTTTCATGTTTATAAGATGCAATCAAGTTCACAATTTTTCAGGAAATTCCTGACAAAAATTTTTCTAATTAAATAATTGGTCAAATCATATGCGTCACAGAAATCTGCTTTTCCATCTGCTCAGACTTAAGAGTATATTCTAAATAGTGGTGAATGATACCTTCATTGAATAAAACGGGCAAAGCAATTCTCTCTCGAAGGTTTGGGAGACTTTTGTGAGAAGGAGTTGTACCTTAACAATCATCAGAGTAATATGAGCATGAAAAATCTGTTAAGAATTTGAGCTTCTTAGAGTTAATTTTGGATAAGCTTCTAGGTCGTTAATATAACTAGTTCAGTAAGTTTCCCACAGCTTCTCAATCTGGCTGAAAAAGACCTTTCTGTAACATGTTTCTAATTTCTTCTACTCAATATTAAAGATAATGCATAAGAAACCCAAGCATTGCAAGAGAGTTTCTTAGAGGTTAACCCAGTTTAGAAGTCTGGTATGCTGCTATACACCTTCTCAGAGGTTTATAAAATGTTATTCGGAGTACATTAAAGTAAACAAAAAGTTTTCCATGTGATAGGAATTACAGATGATTAACAGTTCGGAGTCTTTTGTTAGAAAATATTAATTTGCTCACATATAAATATTTCTAATGAATGTATGACCTAATTTCAAAAGGATAGATTATTCTTAAATTGGAAAATGGGGGGTACATAGGTCTTGGTTCAAATGGGCAAGGGAAGAAGACAGGCGAATTTATATTTGTGTCTCATGATGGAGAAACATGATGAAAAAGCTCACAATGCACATGTGGTGATATCCCTTCCATTAATGATAAGTCTACTGAAATACATGTGAGACACATTGTGAGATTTTTCCCCTATAAAAAGGATATTCGTAAACTGAGCACAAGAAATTAAATATACTTTAGATGTCAAAATCTAAATTCAGACCTACATATCTTTTTTTGTTCTTTCATTCAAAACCAGGTTGGATGGGGTTTAGAGCAACCTGGTTTAGTAAAAGGTGTCCCTGCCCATGGCAACGGGGTTGAAACTAAGTGAACTTTCCAACCTAAGCTATTCTATGGGTCAGTGAATGATTACTTTTTGCAAAATAGAACAGCTCCACTAAAGGCAAAGAGGCATTCATTCCAGAAAAGCTTTTTATTTAGGAAGTAAATGCAAAATCCAAGGAGTAAAAATACTTCAAACTCCCTGTTATAGATTAGGTAAAACAGAAGTTTGAAGCAGGCTACATATTTATAGCTGGAACATGGGTCCCTGATGTCAGCAGCGAGTGCTCTGATAAAATAGTTCCTAGATATTCTGGGAGTGGGGAAAGGTGATGAACATTGTTCTTCATCGTATTATTTCTTCTTTCCTTTACTTTAAACTGGATAGAAAGGAAAAGCATTCTGAAAACCTCAAAGCTTCCAGAGAAAAACTTCTCTCTATATATATAGATCTAACACTACTGACCTTTGTGAGCATTGGATCAGTGATACAAGGAGGGCAAGCAATGACATCGAAATCAGGGAGAAAGAAAAGAATGACACTGATATGAAGAAAGCACAATGAAAGAAAATTTCCTTGACATTAAAAAGGTTGATCTGGAACAAAACAAAAGAGAGTTAAAACAAACAAAAAAAAAAATAAAGTAACAAAAAAATAGCAGTCTCTTATTTGAGGTAATGAAGATTTCACCTCAAAAGCAATCTTAACTTCAGTGAGTTAATTAATGCTCTCATCCCTCTGTTTACCTTAAGATGCATATAAGTGCACACCAGGGCAAAAAAGAACAAACACAGAGTGGATGACTGCATCTGAGAGACTGCATTTTTCTCCTCATACAATAGGATTCTTCACTAAACAATCACATTCTTTCAGCTAAACAATAATTAATAACTGGCTCAGGAAGAAAGCATCACAACCTTGAGAAACAAGCAAAGAGCATTGCAATAAAATAACTTTGACAGGTACAACTTCTATTGCATTTGCTAGCTTAACATGCAAGGCAACAGACAATGCTGTACATTATTTTTACTCTAAAGATAATGAATCTACCAGCATTATTTCTTCCAAGATGCAAGAAAGAAAAGAAGCTGGTATCTGAAGAGCAGGTGCTTCCTCCGTGGCATAGTCCAGCTGTAAGCATAGAACTTATTCCACCACTTCTATTTTAATTTGTGTTTTGGCAATTATTGGCAAAAGAGTGCCATTTGAGAAAGAGGGGGGGGTTTATTAGCTTGTGTTTGTTTGCTCTTTAATTTTACTCTTCAGAGCTAGATGCATGGAAGATGCTCATTTTAAACATAACTATACTTGACCCTTCTTTAAAATGATCCTGTGTCATGGTGATTATAAAATAGCACCAGCTCTGCAAAAGGTAAGTTAATTTAATGATGCTGTTCATAATTACCCAATTTTTGCCTGACATCCTTTCTCCCCTTCCTTATTCAAGGACCCAAATCAAAAGAATCCTGGTTTAATGACACAAATTTTGATGTGCTGAGGATTTGATCATTGCAGTGTGGTTAGTTCTATTTTTAGAATTTAAAAATTATTCTTTAATCTCTAACAGTAAATACTTCAAACAACACAGTATACTGTGGGCCCAAGTCACCTCTACTAATACTGCTTGCCTAACCTGGCTTACAGAATCATGTTAAGAGTGTCAGGTACAACATAAATAATGCTAAATGAGATCTGAAGGTGAGCTGGCTGTTTTAGCTCATTCAACAATACAAAATGTGTAACTCTAATTATATCAAAACCAGTTATTTTCATCCTGAGTCAGTATGAAAAAACTGTTAGAACTCATGTTCATTTCTCATAGAACATGAGAAAAAAATCTGTATTTTGCTACTCTTAGCTTTAGTCTCACTGTCTTAGTGCTCTTTATATACTTTACTTCCTCAACTGCACTGTTGAATCATGCCCTTCTGCAAAATAAAATGGTTCTAGATATGGTCACCATTCCTGCAGCAAACCTGCTCCAGCGTGGACTCCTCTCTCCACGGGGAGAGAAGCCAGGAGCCTTCTCCAGCATGGACTTCCCACAGGGTCACAGGCTCATTCAGGCACCCTTCTGCTCAAGTGTGGGGTCCTGCCAGACTGCGGATGTAGATCTGTTCCAACATGGATTTCCATTGCCTGTAGTGCACAGCCTGTCTCACCATGGTCTGTGCCGTGGGCTGCAGGGGAATCTCTGCTCCAGCATCTGGAACATCTCCTCCGTTCCTTCTGCACTGACCTTGGTGTCTGCAGAGCTTTTTCTCTCACATATTCTCACTCCTCTCTCTGGTTGCAGTTGCTGCTGTGCAACAATTTTTCCCTCTTAATTTTTTTACCCCAGAGGTGCTACCACCATCACTGATGGGGCCAGCTTTGGCCAGTGATGGGTCCTTCTTGGAGCTGGCTGGCATTGGTTCTATCAGATACAGGGGAAGCTTCTGGCATCTTCTCACAGAAGCCACCCCTGTAGCTCCTCCTGCTACCAAAACCTTGACATGCAACCCAAGTACACATAATCAACAGGTTAGAAATGACATCTAGATGATGAATTGTCTGCAGGAACGCAAGTACATAGAATTCAGCAACAGACTGAAGCAAAAATATCAAAAATAGAACCTGATTTTATCACTGATGCTTAGTGGTTGAAAAATAACACACTTACTGCGTTAATAAAGCTGTGCAGATTCAAAATGTACTAAGACCCATTAAAGTCGTTTAATGTTCGTCATTGACATCAGCAAGGTGAAGCTTCACCCTCAAGCCTTGAATTCACTGTTACTTTTGATTATTTATGGGCAGAAACATCAACATGAAACAGACTTGTCCTTCATCATTCAAAAAACCAGAACACAGACCTTTTAAAAGCCAGCTGATGGATATCATTGTAGAAGCAGTCACTCCACACAACACATTCCATTGCCTGAGGTTGCCTTCTAAAATAGCTATTTTTTCAAAAAGCAGCAATGATGCAAAAATGGTTGTGAAAAATCACTCAGTTTTCTGGAATATCTGTCATTTGGTTGAGTTTTTGCATGAAAAACTTAACTGTCCTGTAGGCAATTATTTCTTCCTTCTATTTTTTCTCCAATTATAACTTCTGTAAGGCTGGCATTAATCAGCAGTGTTTAGAAAAAATAGAGGAAAATCAACTTTTAAAATTAGTTTGTTTAGTGTGACAAAATTTCATATGTATTGTAAGAAACATGAATAAGTGTTATGCAATTGTAGAATTGCATTTTAAAGAAGATACTGAAGGAGAATGAAAAAAGGAGTAAAATTTGACACAAGGAGCAATGCTTCTGTCTAGAAAAACAAAAATAATAGGGCAAAGGAGAGAGAGCATAAAGTATTGTCCAGCTCAAATGGAAAAATTTATATATCCTTTTTGGATACATTAAAAAAAAAAAAGCCCACATGTTTTTCAGAACTCAGAAGTTGCTGGAAACCTGGTCTATTTTCGCTGCTATTCATACAGGTGACAACAAATTGCTTTTTACAGAGAGTTTCAGGTACCTTCATTCCTAAGGAACAGTTCTGTTCAGACCTTCTGTAAAACAGATCAGAACTTCATCTGCAAACATTTTAGCTCCATATAGAAATTTAAATTTTTTCCTAAAAGTACTTTTTAAGTAAGCAAATTAAAGGAAAAAAATAACAGCCCAAAGCAGTACTTGAAAAAATTGTTCAGTGAATAGTACAATGAGCACTAAAGATACTCCTGTTAAAAAAACAACCAAATGAACAAACAAACAAACAAAAAGAGTGTTGTTTTGGGTTTTTTTGCATTGAAGTATGGGAAAGGATACATTATTTTAAAAGAGAAAAATCCCAAATCTCTATCAGAACCCAAAATAAATTAGCAATTTTAAAAAATTATTTAGGTAAGCATTTCTCCAAACTTCTAAGATAATGGTGCCTATTCAGAGGTATTTTTAGACACTATGGTACCATTCTATTATGCAGCAGAGAAAAGAGATGTTTGGATCATATTTCATACTGAGATTATAACTACAGTTTCATAAAGCTCTCTATTCTCATTACTTGTGGACATCAGTTTCCATGAATTTAAGTGCAGATTAACTGTACTTAAAAAAAAAAAAGAAATAACACTCTGTGAGTAAAACTGAAATTTTCTTCAGACTACATTTCATATGCCTTCTATGACATAAATCTTCTTATCTCAACAGTGCCAGTTCATCTGATTTATCCATAGAATCATCAGATTTGCGGTATTTTCTCACTGCAAGATGTATATTCAGTGCTTATTTACTGATCAAAGAGTATGATATCAATCCAGCACAGAGGTGCTAAGAAGCAGCTTAACAAAAAAAGTTCACAAAAGGGGACCTAAGGCTATGCAAGACTCACTTATCAGACTGTGGTTGCAGCATTGTAGTTTTGACTTGTATGATGGTTAAAGAACTTATCTGCAATGGGGAGTAGCAGAGAGGATGCTACTTTAGTTCCTTGAATTATCAGTTATATCCTTTGTATGTCCAGAGCTAATCAGGATACAAAAGTTTTGATCTGACACTAAAAACAAAAAAACCCTTGTTTTATATCTGATTAAAATTGTGGATTTTGTATTGCTCTATAATAATATAAAACAACTTCATTTTCAGCTGAAGGCAATTATTAGACATTTTGTCTTCAGTGACAGACTAGATAATTCACCTGTCATGGTACTCTCTTCACCTTTCACAATTGGGATATTTCTTTTGAGCACTGCCAACAGGTTCCTGCTTCCCAACAAACTCACTATAAACCAAAGCTGTAATTCATTTCTTTGGTCAGTCATTTTATAATGCATATTTGCAAATACTCTTTGAAATGTACTTTTGATAAAATCTTAGATCTATCCCTATGCTTAGGGATAGACAGGTTAGAAAAAAAGCAACATATTTCCATAAAGGCATTTTTCTCCAGTGATAAAGGGCTATATGATGAACATTTTCCTGACTTTCTCAGCATTTATTTTCTTGAAATATTCATAGAATGAAGCAAAACAATGATTAGGCCTAGAATCTGTTATTTTATGAAATCTCATTTTTTGCAGCAATGCCTTCAATTTTTAGATTCAAATTCTAATCTTTCTTTGTTGTAATATGCTTTTCTCAGAAGAAAAAGAAAAAAAGATATTTTTAACAGTTGTTAGACTGTGGAAAAGCGATAGTAGTAATACCCCAATCTCAGAATAAAAATGTTTCTATGCAAAGGACTATTCCAAAGGTTATGCATGACAAAGAATAACACACAAACAAAAAAATAACCCTAGAGCAATTAACCAGAAAACCAAAACCAAAGCAAACACCCCACAACCCCCCCCCCCCACAACCCATCCCAAACAAAAACCAAAAAATAAGCAAAGCAAGAAAACCCATACATTAAGGTATGGGAAGTGAGGTAAGTGGCAGTTGTAATTCCTTGAGCAGAAAATCTAAGAGAGTTAAAAACATGGAAGAATTGGTGGTTACTGGAAAACTGCACTAAAGAGGAAGTTAACCCAACATACAGGGAAAGTAAGCAACAGTAAGAGAAGAGTAGGCCTTCAAGAAAGGTGTTAAATAATCTAAAAGGTCATAAAGTCATAAACAGGAAAATCAGGAGTAAAGAGATGATTAAGCACGAGCTGAAAGAGATGGCACAAAACATTGAATAAAATCAGCAAAGAAAACACAATACCGGTTATAACTGTCAAGGGATAGAAAGTAACAAGAAAATATTTTATGAATAAGGTAAAAGAAAATAACAGAAGAAATAAGGATCTGAAGAAATAGAAGATATGCCAAAATCTGATGGTTTTTTCTTTGTTATTCTTATCATTTCTCAGAAAGAAGGCTATTTAACTGAGATTTGGAACATTGTTCCAAAGTGATTTTGGCTGGTTTTTTTAAGGGTTTTCATGAGAAGTCCAATGGAACTTTGGGAACATTTTTAAGTTTCTAAATACTGTTTAGTCTGTTCCCCTTTTCTCTCTAGACAACTAGTATCTATCTTGAAATACACATCAGAACACTTCATATTTTACTTTATCATCTACTAGAACAGACAGAGATGAGTGAAGAAAAACCCATCAGTCTATTTTCAGTAAATTAAAAGATGATGACTGAAATTACTAAACATTTTGTCAGTACACAGAAAATAAGATGTCAAGGACAAAAATGCTGAACCAGTTGTTTTCTTCTTTATCTAAACATACGGGCATGTTAACAGGATATATATTTACAGAGATTTTGATGCCTTCCACACACAGACACCTCATAAATGAAGGAAACTCTACATAAATAAACAATCAAGAAGCAAATGAAAAAAATCTCAAAGGAATGCAGATAAAGTTATACATTGTTACATCGTTAGGGCACTGCAGGTGGCTTGCAATAGAGACCTACTCTAGAGTCTATTCTGCTCAGTTGCCCATGAATAACAGAACAGTTTTATGATAAAATGTAAAATGCATTTGCAAAAATTATAGACAATAACAGTCTAGGCAAGACTATGAATATTTTGGAAGAGAGGATACAGATTCAGAATAATCATGATCATCAAGAAGCAATAAGAAAAGCCAAGTGGAGACCATATGACTGTATTTCAGAAACAAAAATAAAATGTACAAATATGACATAATTGGCAACGCAGAAACACAGAAACTTGTCAGAAAAAGATATTGCAGGATTGTGGATCACAACTAAAAGCTACAAAAATGACAAAGTAATTGTTTTATATATTACCAAGGATGTCATGTCTAAGAGGTACAAAAAAATTATTTCTCATAATTTGCTTCCAATAAAGCCTCAGATGCTGCTCAGAATGGCGGTTTAAATGCCAAAAGCAAGAAGCACTAAGCTTATAAGAAAACACTGAAGGTGTGAAGCTTGTTTCATCTAAAAAAGAAAAAGTACTATTTAAAGAACACCTCCTTTGAAAGGTCTATGATTAATTATTCACCATAAAAAAATCACAAAGAATAATTATTATACATATAAATAACACAGTATATACAATATAAGATATTATGTATGTAATATTTTATATATGTGTATGTTATATATATAGGAAAATTTATAACCTTTAAAACCAGATAAGCTTAAACAAGCTTTTGGAATATCCTTTGCCAGATGCGTCCAGCCCAAGTAACAAAAATGTGTTTTGTGAGGAAATTCCCAACTGTTTTAAATGTATTTTTATTAATCTCATGGCTTTATACATTGACAAGTTCCGCTACTCATGTTCATGTTTTTCAGGACATGAAGCCTAAAATCAGGTTTTACCTAGAGGTGCTTAGGAAGCCCACTAGTACAATGTATTGCTTATCTTGTTAGAACCTACTGACAATTTACACTGTGTTAAATCTGATACTGTTTTTTTTAACATCCATAAAATCAAGATAATTTTAAGACTAAAACATGAAAAGAAGCATAGGACTTTTAACATGAAATTGATATATTTTTCACAACCTTGAGCAATGACTGAAAGAAGAACATCCGAATTCTAGAATTTAGATTAAACATTATTTAGCTGATTGTGAAATGGTAACTGTGGAAAAGGATGGTTTATACAGTCAATAACAACTATGGTAATCGCTATGCAGCAATTCAGCATTTCAAGAAAATCACAATTTAGCCTGCCTGGAATCTGTAACTGACAGACCTTCTCAGGAAATTATTTGAAAAAGAGCATGTACTGAAATCCTTTAGATTTTAGAACACTTTAGAATCATAGAATAGTTGGGGCTGGAAAGGACCTTAAGATCATCTAGTTCCAACCCCCCTGCCATGGGCAGGGATAACTCACACTAAACCATGTCTCCAAGGCTCTGCACAACCTGGCCTTGAGCGCTGCCTGGGATAGAGCACTCACAACTTCCTTGGGCAACCCATTCCAGTGCCTCACCCCCTCACAGTAAATAACTTCTTATATCTAATCTAAACTTCTCCTGTTTAAGTTCAAACATATTAACCTTTATCCTACCACTATAATCCCTAACGAACAGTCCCTCCCCAGCATCCTCATAAGCAGCTTATATTTTCTCATAATATACCTGGAAATATTCAGAAATGCCAATGCTCATATTTTTTAAACTGTTAAAGCAAATTTATTAACAGAGAAAGACTTGTATTAGAGAAGAAAAAAAGAAGACTGAAAATTGGGGTGGGGAGTATTCAAGGGTATTCATTTCCTATTGAAAAAAATACATTTGGAACTCAAAGATCTGCAAGAAAAACTCAGCAGATCACATTATTCTTAATTGACAACAAACAAAACCAGCAACAACAACAGCAAAAAAACATACCTTGAGTATGAAAAATAACTTCTGTTTCTGTACTAGAGCATCTATCAATGTGAAGCATATGTTCTGCCTCCAGCCATTCTTCACACTCTTGCTATGAAATGCAAATGCATATAAGGAATATTTTAATGCTAATAAGAAAAAACAAATCCTTTTGGGACAAGTTTCCAGTATTCCATATGTTGTCTTCATTCCCATCAGGTCAACACACTTCTCAATGTTATTTTCTTCTCCGCACGTTCAGGCTTTACTTACCTGTCTCTTGACCTTTATTTGGAAGTGGGAAGCACTCCGGAGACTGCTATGGAGAAGATGACAGAATATCTAGCCTGTTTCTCTGTGGAAGTCTGTTAATGCCCGCTTTGTCACTGCAAACTCAACTATTACTATGCTATTCCATTAAGAAAGTAAGAGACCCTTGTCTGGTGAGTATTTATAGCAGATCAATCTTTAGTCATTAATGTGATCACTATTTTCCCACCTCCTTGTTATTAGTACTGGGCTTTTTCCCTCAGAAAAGCAAAGAGCTCCCCCTGAAGGCACCCGTGAAGGTATATTTTGTAAACTTTCCAGTCTGTCCAAGTTCATCCAATTTACCTCCTCCGGCCTCATGAGAACTGTTAAAAATTAGGATGATAAATTAAAAAAAAAAAAAAAAGACCAAAAAACCAACCCAAAAGCAAAGCACCAGTAAGATTGATTTTTAATTATAATTATTAAATATATTCTAAAAGGGTAAAAAAGTTCTCCATCTGAATTTCTTACTGAAAGTACGATTTTTTTAAATACGGGTTTTAGATAAAAACATTTCACTTTGACATGTCATTTTGTTTTAAATCAATCATGGCACGCCATCTTATTCCAATGCAATGCAACATAAGGCAAAATTAAAATATGACTAAACTTCGCACGTCGAACAAGAAAAACCAAAGAGGAAAGCTGCTTACATTTGTTGAGAGTTTATTTAATCATAATCAATTCCTTCAATAAAGGTAGCAGAATGAAAACAAAATCATGGGTTTAATTTTTCCTATATTAAGCTTAGAAAACCATGCACCTTTGTTAAAAGAGCTGGTTGAGATATTTTATGACAATACAATAAAATAATATTAATTAAATTACTAATTTGAATGAATAATAAAGATATTCAAAGTGAATTTTTTTAAGCTGCTGAAGTTGATAGTTTGTCAAGCATGATAAAGTCTATTGCTATTTAAATATTTTTATTATACTCATATGTAATATTGTCAAACAAATCCAAGTGCTTCCAGTGTTTGTAACTCTATGCACACCAAAAATGAAACCAACAACTGATTAGAAAAAAAATTAAAGGAGAACAGAAAAATATATAGTCATAAAACCAAAGGAAAACATACCAAAATGTATGTCTTTTAAGGTGTGAGGATCTAAGAAGTGAGGATGGATTGTATCATTTTCCATTAGGTGTATTATTATCCTTCTCTTACATTACCTTTCTCCAGCACATGTTTTTATTGACTTCAATGGACATTAGACTGGTGTCAGCCAAGAATTATTCTTACATAATAGTGATTTGGTCACTGTAGTGCAGTTGTCTGCCTGCTCATCTGATGAAGGCTTTTAGGAAATTGGCAACTCAACATGAGGAGAAATACTGATGCAAGTCAATTGTTCATAATGACTACCCTACAACCTACCAAGTGGCAAGACGTATTCAGTTTCTTGACAAGCTCTGCACCAATCCTAATCTCAGTGCTGTAACTGTGAGAACTCCATGTATCACCTAACAATAGATTTTGATACGAATACTCCAAAAGTAATAATAATTATAGTATAGAAAAATTATATTCTTCTCTAATACTCTACTCTTACCTTCTTGAATGTTTAATGTTAAGTAGAAAGTATTAAACCCAAGAGCCTTAAGCAGGCATTACAAATCACAAGTTAGCATACAATTTTATACTTATTAGTCTTGTTATTTTCTTCCTGAATTCTGTGCTATATTCCTTCCAAATACTGAAGTAAGTGAATTTACTTTTGAGATGACTCACTCAAGAAGCTTTAATTACATTGAGTAACTAGGCTTCATATTTGTTATTGTTGAACTTCACAGTGAGACCTATGACAGATTTTAGGCAACATGCTGTGGTATGCACTTTCAGGATGAACTTTTATATACCTTGCTCTTCACCAGGACAGGTGGAAAAATTAGATTAAAAACTTGTGGGTCTAGTTAAAGGCAATTTAATAAAGAGGGACCATGTGAAAAGCAAAGGAAAACAAAAGGATTTATTTTCAACTTCCCATCCAATGGCAATGTCCAGCCACTGTTGTAATATGGTTTAATAAAGGCTTGCGTTATTTGCAGTCCTTTCTTCGCATCTTACCAACAAATTCTGCTCCTACTGAATAATTTCACTTGTTTTGCAGTGGTGTCGCTGAAAGCAAAGGCACAATTTAGAGCATAATAACCTCATTCTACAGCACTAAGGGTGCTTCACATCGTGTGGATTTAATTTAAGGAACATCATACTACTCATGCTGTTGGTAAGGCAGCAAAATGTTTATTTATTTTGAACACAAATGATCTCATAAATCTGTAGTAAAGTGTATTTAATTTGCTTCAGGTGACATAAAAAGAAAATGCATGGAACAGAATCTAAGTACCCGTCTCAATTTTAGCATTGTACAAAGAAACTTTGGGTAAAACCAGATTTTTTATTTGGTTGAATACAAGCTCTGTCTTTCTCATCTCAGTTAAATAAATCATATTAGCAACTGCAGTTTGTCAGAATTTTTCTGCAGAATTAAACATTATGAAAAACTTCTCTGTCTTCCTGAAAGCAGGGAGCAAATCTGCTATGGTGTGAGATGGCCGGGAGCAAGGCAGTGACAGCAAGGGAAAGAGTCAGACATCAAGGACGTCAAGGACAACAGACTGACAGATTTGGCTGTGACAGAGGAAGCAGAGATTGGCCATCGGACAACAGCAGACAATACCATGGACACGGTTTCTCTCACAAATGAATATCTCTTTCTCATCTAGTTCCACCTTCTTGCTCTTTCTTTTCCCCACATTAAAAAGAGGTGCCAGTCCTCATCCCTTCCCAACAGTCCACAAGACAAAGTACTTCTGGCAAGGAAAGAAATGCTAATACTGAGTAAAAGAAATACTAAATAGTCAAGCAAATATATTCTCTAGTGCTATCCAGCACTACTCCTAGATTTACAATAAAGCATCCATTTTCGGATTTTTAGCACCGAATTATAAAGTAGTACACAGAAACAGTGATGTCCCTGCTGCTAAAAAGATCTCCTTTGCAAACTTCTTTTCTCAAGATTTCTGTTTCTTAACTGATATTTTTATACTGCTTTTAGATTTCAGTTTGTGCAGTGCTGAAACACCACTTTAGCACTGACAGGTAAAACAAAAGATGATTGATGTAGTGTCTTCCTAAATAGAAAAAAAAAAACCCAGCATGCTTTCCTGAGGTGGCATGCTTGTAAAACAATGGTAGTTGTATTTCCCTCAGCATGTTTGCTTCCAAGGACAACTAGATCATGTGGACAGGTAGATTTCTATCAACAGCAATCATCCCTCTTACCTTTCCCCTTGATTCAAGGAGGCACTTTCTTTGCTGGCATTATCCTGCCACAGGTGTAAGAAATATGCACCCAACAATCTAATCTAATACACTAAAAGGAAATTAAGGAAAGAGCCTTCAAACTCCTGACACCACTCATTTGCTTTGTCTATTTACTCACAGTACTTAGCCAAACAGAAAAGGGTTTGATTCATGCCAGACATGGCAGGCAAACATAACATATAATTTTAAATAATGAGGGATTTTAATGGTATGAAGGCATGGATGAGTTAACTTGTTTATAAAAATAAGCTTATTTCCCCTCCAGTTCTAAAATACCAGTCTGTTACTTTTTTTCTTGGGACTGAAATGCATACTACCCTGTATTGCATTCATCATTATGAGTTACAATATCTCCTGTGTAAAGGTTTAGTCCTACAGCATGTGTATCTATAAATTAACATAAATTGTCATGTGGCAAGTCACTAAAGCAGTTGTTCTGCTTAGTTAAGATTGATAATTGGACGCTGAGCTATTCAGAAATTCATGGGATGAAGTATATTGAGTTAATGCCAAGCATTGCACATAGACCGAAAATCAAAATTTGCCTCTTCCTGTTAAATACTTATCACATTTTTTGAATTAAACTGTTTCAGTTTATTTAAAAATAAGTATTATTGTGCTGGAAGAATTGTTAAGTCTCATTAGCTTTTCCAGAAACCACATTTTTCAATGAAAAACGTATATGTTAGTTTGGAAATAATTTCTAGGCTTGAAAAACAAGCACTGTTAATTTTATCAACCATTCTTTTCCATTCAGAGAAGGCTCAACTTTTCTGTCCATATAGTCAATGGCAATACTGACTGGCACCTGGAAAATCACACTACAGAAAATCCAAACAAATAAAACTAATTTATACAAAAGCATCTCTGTTTTGACAGAGAAAAAAAAAAATGTCTTGGGAAACAGATATTATGGTTCATAGTAATACCCTGAGATATTCCACAGAGTATTCTGTATTTCCCTCAGAGCTTTTTCTAGTCTTTGTTTGCAGGAAAGATCTAATTTTTATTCATTCATAACATAATCTTGTGTTCTTACCTTGAGCTTGGGATCAACCAAGACCACACAGAGAGCAGAAGAGGTGGGGAATGTTTTCAAGATCACATATTTTGGAGTCTTTTGACACTGATGAAAATAGCTGGGTTAAAAAAAACGGTTATTCAGGAAAAATATCTCTAAGCTTATTCCAAAAATTTCTGCTTCTTTAGCCTCCT
>JBCJKH010026401.1:9831-23614 GCA_039877255.1 Loriculus beryllinus
CTCCTTGGCCCTGCTGGTCACGCTCCTTTGGATGCAGCCCAGGATACGGTTGCTTTCTGGGCTCAAGCGCACACTGCTGGCTCATATTCAGTTTCTCATCAACCAACACCCTCAAGTTCTTCTACACAGGGCTGCTCTGAATTACTGCAAAAGCCACTGTCTTGAGGCTTGGAGAATTAATTAGCTCAGTAAATGCTATGTGCCACTCGGTGTGTTGATTCTTGACCTACATGCTTTTTGCATCACTAACCGCTCCAAAAAAAAGTCTTACTAAATTAAAAAAAAAAATAATAAAAAATGGTGTTTTCATGCTTGTTTGAACACCGATTAGGGGGAAAAGCAGTATACTTTTATTTTTAAATAAATACTTTCCTTTGTACCTGCAATGTAGTCTGTGTTTGTGAGCCAGAGCGGTAATCCTACAGCATACGATACCTAACTTCATGGATTGGGAAGAATATCCATGGCTAAATCTGCCTTGCTGTATGAGTGGTGTGTAACCTGAGCTGAGGAAAGGACTCTAAAGGTGAAGAAGTTAGGAAGAATCAAAGTGGTGCCTTTGGTGCAGATTTGCAACTCTGCCAAGGACGTCAAATGTTTTCCTGTGTTGTTTTTTTTTCTGTCGTTTTTTATTTATTTTTTTTTTTTTAAGATGAATATATAAAAGCACTGGGGCAGGAACCTGCTTTGGACTTTTCATCAAAATCAGCATGTTTATGGGTTTCTTCTGTGTAATTCTGCCTCGAAATGGCTGTGACAGCGGGGCAGGACAGCGGTGGGGAGTCCTGGCACAGCTGGAAAGGGACCTTACAGGAGCCAAGGGAACGGCAGCAGCGGACGAGGAACTCCAGGGCGGCTGCGGCTGCAGCGGGGGAGCCCGGCGGGTCAGGCTCCTCTGCGGGCGGCGGCCGGGGGCGAGGCCCCGGGGGCGGGCAGCGGCCGCTGAAGGGGCGGCGCCCTCTGCGCGCTCGGTGCCGCCGCGCTCCGTGCTGCCGCGCTCGGAGCCGTTTCGTCCCGCGGAGGCCGCCCTAGAGCCGCGTTGCCCCGGCGACCGGTTCGGCGGGGAGGGGGCGGCCCGACCGCGGGGGCCGGCGCCGTGCGGGGCTGCTCCGGCCCGCGGTGCCGCGGCGCTCGGGCCGCGCTGCCGGGGAGGGCGGCTGGGGGCTGCGTCGCGGGACGGGGGCGGGGAGCGTCAGTGCACCGCAGGGACGGGCCTCCTCCGGGCTGCGGGGGCAGAGGCGGCACCCGGGCACCGCACCCAGCCCTGCCCCGTCGGTGAGGAGCGAGCCCCGCAGCCCGGGCACTGCGCGGGGAGGCTCCGCCGTCCCCTCCCGCGGTGCAGCCTACCCCATCGCCCCCGCGGGCAGGGGTGGCCCGTGAAGAAGGGAAACTCGTCTCCAAACTCCCGTCCTCCGAGGCACTACCGGTCGCACCGGGATCCGGCGCCGGCCCCGATCTTTGCCCGCCCAGGGCAAGCGGAGAAAGTTTCCCGTCCGGAGGCTCGGCGGGGGCGAGCGGCGGCCGCTGCCGCAGTGTGTGCGCTGAGGCGGGCGGCGGGAGCGCTCGGAGAGGCGCTGCGCGGTGCCTGCGCTGCCTCCTTCAGCGCTATGTGAGAGACGCTCGGGGAAAGCATCGCTTGCCGAAGGCTTTGGTTGCTACATGCATCCAATAATCGTCTTCTCCAAAATGGATTTTAGTCAGAGCAATTTGTTTGGATACATAGAAGACCTGCAGGAACTAACTATTATAGAGAGGCCAGTTCGCAGGAGCCTGAAGGTATACACTTCAAAATACAGTGATGATTTAAAATCCGTTTGAAATTGTGTCTGATTTATTTATGCATGGCTACCTGAATAGGCAGTTTATTTTTTACAGCATCAGGATACTAAAAACTGTTCTCAGTCATTTTAGAATAAACAGTCTTGAATTCTACATAGCAAGGGCTTAATATTGTCAGTATAAGAATATTAAGCTGGGAGAAAAAAATACTTAGGTCATTAGATTAGATACACATTAGATAGACATATAGATTAAATATGTGACTTGCTTATACTTTAAGTGGTTAGTAGTGATAGTGTCTGACGTGGAACTGTACTTGTATTACATTCCATCTTTTCCTGGTGAAAGATTATTTGATAGAATTTGAAATACTGGCTAGAGATTTAAGGGATTAAATTCAAATTACTCATGGAACAGTCCCTGGATATACTGGGGAGAAGGGGTTGCTTTAAGGAGATTAAAATGATGAATAGTAAGGCATTGTAAACTCATAACCTCTATTTCATGCTTGACAGACACCAGAAGAAATAGAAAGATTGACAGTTGATGAAGAACTCAGTGATATTGAAAGAGCTGTTTATCTACTCAGGTATTTCCTAAAATATTACTGTGAAACACTGCTGGCTATCATGCTTACATACAGCTTTTTTAGTGCTTTACTCTTCACTCATTTTCTGTCTTTCAGTATCAGTTCTTTTTTACATTTTGCTATGTAAAACGTAAAGGCAAGATAAAAATAGGTATTGTATTCTTATTCTTTTTTTAAATGTATGTATAAACATTTCTGAGTTTCTGAAATGGCCCTCACCAACACTGAGTTGTACTTTGTCTTCTTTTCCCCTCTACCTGATTTTGCAAGATTCCCTGAGTGTTAATAACACCAGTCATTCAGTGATTTTGTATCCACTGTAAAAGAATATTCACTCCTGAACAGTTACCACAGGGTGATAACAGGGCTGTTTGAGCATACTGTATACGTCTGGGCTTTCAGAAGAGAAAACTTGAGCAATTACTTTTATAGTCCTTAGGAAATACTGTAGAAGATACTATATTAATACTTCCCTGTGTTCTGGTTTGTCATTTTTTGTCTTCCTTCTTGTTCCTTAAAGTACTTATTTGTAGCTACTTGAACAACTTACATCTGACAGTTTAAAGATCTTTCAACTGCTATGTAAGTCATCTTTGAGAGTACAAATGTTCTGAGGAATTTCGAGTTGAATATGCATTTTTAAACAATATCTAGTAATTGGAGAACCAGCTGCAGCTCCCTCTCAGTTTGCTTATTCTGCTGGTTTAAATGCTCTTCTAGTTTATGCCTGTCATCAACGTTCAGAGCAGATATTCTCAGTGCCTTAATTTTCTCTTTTTGGGGCACGTGGCATTACTTTTAGGTAAGCATTGATGCTACTTTTAAGACTGAGTTTTGGAGGGGTGTTTTCTTTTTTGTTGTTGTTTGCTTGGTTTTTTAAATATTGAACTCTATTAAATAATGGGTTTTAAAACCTGGTTTGCTAATAGTTCCTGTAATGAAAGCAGTCTGTTGGCTCTAGGAAAATGCAGAGGAAATAGTTTTCGTGTGGTGCATATAATTACAAAGGATGCATATTGGTTTGTGTTTTTACCTCACAGCAGTCAGCATAGTTGACTTCCCCTGTGTGGCAGCAAATATCTTTGCTGTTTTCCTAATTAAAGATCATGTTCTCAGCAATATGTCTTTACTGGATCATTGCCTTGTTAAAGGGTAAAAAGTCCCACTTCATATCTTTATCTTACTAATTGCTTTTCAACCTGGCCTTGATCTTCTCCTGACATCTTCAGCAGCATTCTCTCTACTTGAGCAGCTGTTCTGGAAACATTATTTTCCTTGTGGTGAAATTTTCACTTTTGCCTCTGCATTGTCCTCATTGCTGAGAGGTAGCTTCAACTCTGCTTGATAAGCTTTTCGTAAGGCAATCACTTGCTGTGATTGTCCAGGTATGTAAATACAATAATCCAGTGGAAAGCTTTTGCTGTTCAGTAGCATATTGCCTTCCCTGTACTAAGTGAAGTATAAGCAGAGTTGAAAAGCTGCCTGTAATACAGGCAGTATCCTTTATATGATGTACAAAGGTATGTATTTTTGGCTTGTCTGGCATTTTAAAATCTATTATAATAAAATAACTCTGCCTGTTCCTGTTTGACAGTACTGTCAGTCTGGTCTTTTCATGCCTCATTTTCTCACACAGATGAATTATTTGCTGTCCCTTCAGGTTGTCCCTGATGTGAGACTTTCTTTGATGTTATCCAGAAACACACTATCTTTTCTGAATATCCCACTATAAAAATTGCTTTTGTGAGATTGAAATTAGTTGTTAATTATGTTGGTGTTGTGCTTTATTTGGAAAGGATGATGCTGCCTCCATATAATTAAATAATATCCAAGAACAATAATAGAAAGCAAATCTCCCACCTTAAATATCTACAAGTAGTATCAAAACACTTAATGTTGTGTCACATTGTCTTTTAAATTGTCATTTATGTAACCCTGAACTGCAAGGTGGCGATTTTTTAATTTACTGAGGAGGATATCTTTAGTGTTGCTTGTACAGAACAGTGGAGCTGACTGAGTAAAAGCTTACTATGATACAGCAAACCTAATGTGTACTAATTATTTTCTATGAAACTGTATGAGCAGTCCTCATATTTCAGTGGCTTTGCTTCTGAACAAAAAAGCTCAACCAGTTTCTTCTCTTTTTGCATTTTCCTGTCCCTCAAAAACCTGTCCCAAATTTCTTCTCCCCACCATTGAACTTGGATACATATATGCAGAGTTATTGCATGTTTAGTAGATACTTGCCTTTTCTAGAGTTATGCTTCTGAAGGCTTTTACTATTGCATTCTGAAAACAGCTACATTGACATCCTAGTGGGAAAGAATAGTACAGCCTTTTATTGTCTGAAGCATTTGGTGCCTGAATAGTATGTGTGTGATTGGGGGTTGTTTGTTTTGAGTGTTTGCTTTTTGTTTGGTTGATTGGGTTTTGATATTTTCCCCTGATTCTTGCCATACTGTGTATATGAGAACGTATCAGTTTTCCACTTAGTTTCATCAGTTAGTTCTTTTTTCACCTCTTGTATTACTTCTCATTTGTCAGTAATACTATGGAGTTTTTTGGCATGCTCTTTTGCTACTTGATACTGTAAAAAGTTACTTGTTTTGCCCATTTAGTATACATCAGTATCCAAGTAATGATTATTTTGTGTTTCCACAATTTTTTGTCTGTCTGTATCTAGCCAGGATATTTTGTCATAGATTTTATAAGTTTCTGTTCATTGTCTTTTCTTATGTGTGACATAAATCCACATCTATAAATGTTCTTAGCACATGAGTATATTCACATATTAACCATGTTTGAGATCTCATTTTCATGGGGATGTGGCTTCATTTTAATTGGTTTTCTATTGTTACCTCTCATAGTTCGGTTTTACATTCTAAAGGGCTAATTGTAACTTTGATAATCCTGACAACTTTCTCTCTCCCCCTGCCTCATTCTTACAGGATGACTTTGCTTTCAGTCTTCCCACTTCTACCAGTACTCAGGTAACTATGCAGTGAGGTAGATTGACAACATGGTCTGGCTGAAGCTGATAATTTTTAGTTAATTAGTTTTTATCTAAATCAACTCCTTGATTTTGCTCATCATGTGAATACGGAAACAGTTGTGCAAGCACACAGGAAGGGACTTAGTAGCTCTCCTAATGGCCAGAGTCACTTTAATACGACATAAGCATGGGTGAACTTCAGCTTTAGATCATTGTTGCTCAGAGTGCTCAGTTTTAATTAGGTAGTGTTGAGCAATTAGACTAAACAAGTTCTAATTTAATAAGAATGTGGTAGCAAATTGGGTCATCATTTGTTGTAAGCTCAATTAACCTTGATTCTGGTTGAGGAACTGGGCTTCCTTAGACCAGGTTGTCAAGGGTGTTTGTGAACTTCCCATTGAAATCAAATGGCTTTAGGCACCTAAAGTGCAAGAGACATCTGAGCGTCTAGGATCTATGTTTTTGAGCTTTGGCCTGAGTGCTTGGTGGTTCCTGGAGGATCTGCGTGAAATCACCAAGGAGTTGTATTCTGACTGTGTTTTGCATGTTGCTGGTGCAGCAGAAGAACAAGGAGAGCAAAATAGCTTTGTGCATTTCAGCCATGTTGATGTCAAGATTGATGACATATCATAAAACCATCAGCAGATTAAGACAAGCTGCCAAACTGCACCGAAGCAACTGAAGAGTTTGCATTCTGCTTTAGGATATTGTGACCTCTACTAGCACAGTGGCAATAAGCAGTTCAGGGACAGTAATTTTTATTCCTGCTATGACTTTCTGCCTGTAGTCTTTATTTCCATGTTAGCTGACGTTTGATTGCTGTCATTACTGATTTTTATTAGTCTTACTGCAGCTTGCCCTTTCACAGCACACAGCCAATAGCAAAATATCTATTTTTGCCTGATGTGAACCTGTTTTGGATACAGGGATGCTTACTAACCTGCACACTACAAGAACGTTTAATTTTCTGAGGACTTTTCTGATAGCTATCCCTAGGGTTTTTACATTGTTCTGTGTATTCAGCTACTTTTTGTTTGTTTGTGCCTGCTTAGTGCTAAAGCTTCCAGGCCTTGATATTTCTGTCATACTCAAAATAGTGGGGTAGTAATGAGTTATCAAGGTGGAAGACTGGATTCACCCTTTTGGGAGCACACTGTACTTTAGTTTTGGAGTAGTCCTATGTCTCAGCTTAGAAAACACCGCAATCCCCCTTCAAAACACAGTTTTTGAAGACACAATGGATATTTTATCTAGGTTGGACAGAATTCAATGCCTATAAACTTAGCATGTCTTTAAACAAAACCAAAACTAAACCAAAACTAAACCAAAACAAAACCCCAAGAAGTTGTGCTTTTGTAGTCATTCTTAATTAGCTAGAGTGTTCTCAAATTCTAAGCACCTCTTCATACAGTGTATGTTGTTGATTGTGTCAATTCCACTACTGTTTAAACCATTAACTATTTTTCTTCCAGTTTTTAGCCTTCATCATGTTAGTCTTGGAGATTTTCTTTCCTCTATGGGTGCAGGCATCTCACCTTTGAATTTAAATGAAAACCTTCTTTTAAATGTAACTCCGGAGCTGATAGTCTAGTATACACATTGTGGCAATTTTTTGTGCTACGTAATCATGAGTCTATTCCATTTATAGCACTTCTGAATTTATGGTACTGATGCATACATAGGCTACTGACAGATCCAGCCGTCATGCTAAGCGCATTGGAAAGCAATTCTTCCAATTAATACTGGTAAGCTGTAAATACTAACATAAACCATATTTCTTCAGTTGCTTCTCCTCCTGCCATCTTATTTTGTAAACTACAAGTTAAGTTGTATAAAAGTTGCATTCCTGATTCATGTAGTTGAATGGTTAACTTAGTTGCCCTGCTCTGTTGTGCAAATAAATTTACATATATGGAATTGATTCTTTCACTTTAAAGTGAAAAGTGTACCTGTAGTCTTCTGAAATTACACTCAGTCACATACTTTATTTTTTTTCCCCACATACATTAAAATTTAGACTTGTGCAAATACTTGTGTTGATTGTATTTGCTGAGTTAGAATGATCGCTGAGGAACCAGCAGGAAGATGGCAGTGTCAGTCCTCTCACCCCTCTAGTGTTAGTGCAGTTTTGCCCATGTGCCTGCACAGCACCTTGGGGAATTTATCTGAGAGAAACCCTGAAAATAATGGTTAGTTTTAAAACAGAACAACTAAGTGATACAGGACTTTGTGCACCTGAAAGACCTGTACCAGCACAAAGGGATCGGTTAGCAGCATGGGAAATGTGCTCAGGGGTGAGTGGAATGGCTTTGAGCGTTAGCACTGTGTTTGGCTGGCTGACAGCGTTCATGGAGCTAAGGTATCATTTAATAGTAAGGTTAAGCTGAATCAAGCTCTTCCTATAACAGAAACAGTATGTCTTCTTTCCTTATGTCACTACATGTTACTGGTAAGTTATGTGTGCTAGCAGCGGTCCTATAGCAGTCATGCAGGCTCAGTCAGGTTAGGGAAATAATACCAGTTTTAACAAATCTTTCAGGTACTCACATCCAACAAAACGTGCAACTGCATGACTGCTCATGCTACTGTAAATGTGAGCGTGAGCAGAGAAGTCACGGGTGGTAGATTGCTCTCTCATGAATGGCAGAACAGATTTACTTCAGGTTATCGGGAATCTATACTTTGTATCTGTGAAGTCAAGTAGTAGTTGAAATGACCAGAGAGTATAAAGTATCTGCTGTAGTGTACTTAAGGAGGTCTTTGAAATGAAATGAGTTTCTGGAAGTCTTATGTGTGAGCTGCAGTTTGTGAGATCAGTAGTAACTCTTCCTTATGCACTGTCAAATTCTCCTCTGGAGTTGTATGTTTCAGAGCGTCTTTGGGCATGACATAATAAGGAGAAGCTGGGTAGCTGTGTGGATGCCTTTTTTGATAATAAACCGAGTTGAAAGAACCTTGGGTTTTCTTAACTTCTAAAAATTGTTCTGTCGCCCTGAGCAAAATGTATCGTGCTCTCCTAGAAAATATCTACGTGGGAATATCCAGCTGAATATTTACAAAGTTTCTTTATATATCACAAATCTCATACAGCATGTTTGCCCCGCAGGAGACTGATTTTGTTTTGGTTTTGTTTAGAGGAGCACTGGCGTTTAATAAATAACTTTAACAGCTGCACAGTTCATTTTGAGATGGCACATAATTAATGTGTAAGTATAATAATTTTCCTTTATATCACCTTCCTTAGAGAGTTCCAAGTGTTTATAACAATATTGAGCACCTGTAAGGAGTGTTTATCCTCATGCTTGTTCAATATTACTAGTTTGGGTTTGATTTGGTAAGAGGAAGTAGTATTGCACTAGTTTATGTCAGAACCTAGAGATACATCCAGTGAAAACTGCATGAGGATGTAGATGGGAAAATGTAATGATTAGTGTTAGAATATATCGAGGGTACAAACTCCTCGAAGAGGTAGTTCAAGCTGTTGGTTTATGGCAACACAATAAAGTGCTCTGAGAGGACTTCCACATGGTTGTGCCCTGTACTACAATGGCTGTTGTGTTAGTGGCTAAAACAAGTATCTAGCAGATTTTCTTGCAAATTTCTCCAGGTGTTTTGAGGACTATGTTGTAGGCTTTTGGAACCCTTCAGATGTCGTGGTGTGATGCTTCCACGGCTCTGCACTCTGATTCTGCTTCATTTGCTGCTGACAGAGAGAAGCAGGAGCAGTTAGTACTGGTCCAGCTACTCTTCCCCTAAAAGCAGTAGTAAACATTTCAGTTTTGTGAGTATCACAATATTACCATTACCTGTACCAAAACTCTGAGTACTCTGAGGCTCTTGAGAAGAAAGATTCTTAGTGCTGATACACCGCATAGCTTTACATTCAGAGCTGTGCAGATTCCTCTGAATCTCCACAAAATCAAGCAGATAACACTATTATGCGTTCATTCACATTGCTGCACTTTGTAAGCTTTGTGTGAAGGGGAGTTGCTTCACTGAGATGAAATTCTGACCATAATTTAAGGACTTCAGTGACTAGGACTGCAGGCTTGGGCCTGTGCCTTAGCTGATAGGCAATGACGGGAATAATTTGGAATGAGACACAAAATAGCTTCATTGAGATTCAAAATTCTTTGTGGTATAGAATTGTAGACTCAACCAGGTTGGAAAAGACCTTTAAGATCATCAAGTCCTACCTTTACCCCAGGACTGCCAAGTCCGCCACTGAACCATGTCAGTGAGGGCCTCATCCATACTTTTTTTGAACACTTGCAGGGACAGGGATTCCATCACTTCCCTGGTCAGCCTGTTCCAACCTTTTCAGTGAAAAAGTTTTTCCCTAATATCTAATCTAAGCCTCCCCTGGCTCAGCTTGAGGCTGCTGCCTCTTCTCCTATCACTTGGGAGAAGAGACCAACCTTCACATCACTACAACCTCCTTTCAGGTAGTTGTAGAGAGCAGCAAGGTCCCCCCTAAGCCTTGTCTTCTCCAGATTGAACAACCCCAGTTTCCTCCGCCACTCACTCATCACACTTGTGCTCCAGACCCTTCACCAGCTTTGTTGCCCTTCTCTGGACCCGCTCCAGCAACTCAAATATGTCTCTTGTAGTGAGGGACCCAGAACTGAACACAGTATTTGAGGTACAGCCCCACCAGTGCTAAGTACAGGAGGATGATCCCTGCCCTGGCTCTCCTGGCACACTGTTTCTCACACAGGTTAGCATGCTGTTGGCCTTCTTGGCTGCCTGGGCACAGGCTGGCTTATGTTCAGTGGCTGTCATCAGTACTCTCTGGTCCTTTTCTGGCAGGCAGCTTTGCAGCCACTCTTCCCCAAGCCTGTAGCATTTCATGGGGTTGTTGTGCCTCAAGAGCAGGAGGACCTGGCACTTTGTCTTGTTGAACTTCATACCATTGACCACAGCCCTTTGATCCAGTCTGTCCAGATCCCTGTGCAGAGCCTTCCTACTTGTAGAACTGTTTTATTTAGCTATATTAGAGTTAACTTTAGTGGTATTAACGTTTCATCTTTATTGCATCAGCTGGTAGTCTAAATGCCAACACTGTGGTAAAGTTACACTGGATCTTTGTCAAGAGCCTCAGAGCCCTAAGGTTTATGTCACAGGAAAGAAAGCAGGGTTGTTTAATTTCATTTTTTTACATCAGAAAACAGAATTGGAATGTAGACAGTTCTTGAGACTAAGCAATTCAAGGAGGTCTCTATCATTTATTGAGAATTTCTCCTGCTTTGGTAGGATTGTCTTATTTAATCTTTCAGGGGCAGCTTGTTGTATAAGAAAAGTTCTCTTCAGATCTTTAAGACAAACTATAAAGGAAAGTTGGAGTGATTTCTATAATGAGAATTTCTATAGTGAGAGTTTGGCAAAGCCTGTGTTACAGCTAAAGAACCAACTCAAAAATTATATACAATTATAGGACTTTGTGCTTGAGAAAGAGGTCACTTCAGATTCCAAAACTGATGCCACAAGTAGCATCTCTAGCCAAAGACAGAGTTATGTCCTCAAAAGAAGACTTTTAAAGATAGGCCAGTGATGTGAAAGTAGTAAGATTCTTTCAATTTGAAGGTGATAGTGATGGGAATGATATGTAGCTAAGCTGTTCTTGAAACTCACACTCTCAGAAATAACATGTCACTGGCATTCTTGCCTCTTGATTCCAGTGTATAATTGCCTTCCTAGAACAGGTTGTGTATGGGTCTTTCCAGTCTGAAAGTAACAGAATCCTTTGCAGGCTTTGAAAATAAGTGTTCTCTAGCTCTTATGGCTATCCCATTCACTGGAGTTCTTGAAGTTGCTACTCTCTCCATGAATAACCTTGTTGGTCTAATGGAGACACTTTTTGGCAAGATGGAGTCTTTCCCAGTGAGTGTTAATTCCCTCTAGCCTATCAGATGAACCCCCCTGTCTAATGGAAGAAAAAAGTCTTTTTGCTTTATGAGTCATAATCAAACAGAATGAGAAAAGGGACAAAAGAACCGCTTGTAAACATCTGCTAGTTCTCTTAGATTCTATCTGAAACAGACTTTATTGCCTCTGGATGATACTTTTATATAAGCAGAAAAATGTACCAGTTATTTCATACCCATGATCTTTTTTGAATGGACTCTTGATGATGCAGATATTCTTATTTAAATTCTATTGTTTAGCTTCTTTTGCATTCAGGTATGTTTCTGCATATTTCTTTTTGAAAAGCATTGCCCTGTGAGGGGTTAATGTTAAGGAATAAAAATATCAGCCTCTGGATATGTCCTTCCATATCCTAGTAGCTGTTGTTTCAGGAGCAGTTTTGTTTATTCCGCGTTGCGTGACTGTGGGTTATGAGAATGTGTACAACTCTCATGTGCAGATTAGCTGAGTCATTGCTTGTCAGTAGTACTGATTCACAGCAGAACCAAGGGGAATTGCTGTGCTTTACTGAACTTGTTAACTATTGTTGGAAATGTCTTGCCTATCTACCCTTAATTACTAATAGATTTTAGATATGGACCCCTTTCCTGGCAGATTCTACAGATAGACATTACAAAGTCATTGGATAATTCCAAAATTACACACCATTTGTTTCCAGAAACATGCTACAGTGTGATTTTAGTCCCTGTGTTTCTCAGTCATCCCTGCTTTCCTGTTCTTCCAATCCTTAATTTACTATATTTAAGAAAGTCAGACTTGGGTTGAGTGTAAGCAGGAATAGATGAACTGATGTTAATGGAATTGCATCATTTTAAGTATATGAATCCAAACTGAGTATAGTAACTAGGGGTCTTGTTTTACTGACTCTATCTGCTTAGAGTAGCTGGGGAGGTGTTTGTAGGACTTAAGGCTTTTTTTTTTTAAACTTCTATTTTCTGTAAGAGTATCTAAATAAAGGTAACCAGTATCACCAATTCAAAATAATGTTTAATGATGAAGAAAACCCAAAACCTCAAAGAGCATAGTTTTACATTCCTTCTAATGGGAAAGAAAAAAGCCGTTTATCCATTATTCTTGTCCTTATTAATTTTTCAATAATCATCAAGTTTAAGAGAATTCTTCTGGCTTTGCAGATGGCTCAATGCAGATCAATACAGGCATTTTTCTCATAGGTTTTTGAAGTTAAGTTGAGTGTAGGATAAAAAAATTGGATTTTTTTTTTCAATTTCCCCAGTGTGTCTTAAATCAGAATGATGTAATTTATTTTATTTTGTTAAAAAAGCAATACACTATAACTTTGAATAAAATTGCAAGGGTTGACACAGGGTTTTCTGTGGCAGTCTGGGAGCATGAGGAAGGGTATAAGATGAAAGTCTTGGAGCTCATGTTTTTTTGCTTATGAAAATGGCTTTGTGTACAAACTGCCAATTATATCCCTAGTAAAAAGTCCACATTTGTTGAAGTAAACAGAGTGAATTAACTTTGGAAGTAATCAGCTTTCCCATCCAACGTCTATTCTTGAACGACAAAGAGCAGCATTAAGCACCGGGGCCATCATTTTATGCTAAGATTAAATGAAGTTGTTCAAAGCTCCAATGCATTTCTCTTTACCAGTTGGAGAAGAGCAGGAAAGTTGGACTCAAGCTGGGTTGAAGCATTGATGACTCAATTGATATAAACAGAGCTGCACAGTAGAAGTGCTGTTGCACTCAATACTACCATTACATTTTGCTTGCAAAGGGTTGTGTCTGCAAAATGGAACGATTTACTGTTTACCTGTGTTGCATGAGAAGTGCAGCTCATCAGCTTGTGGCCTGACATTCTAAAGCAGATTATACTTGTTTTATTTTTTTCTCTGCCCTCTGTTACCAAGAGTGTCTTGAGGAGGATAGACCAGGGACAGCAAGGAAATGCTTTAAAAGTGCCAACTATGTTTTTGTTGTAAATATGAATTGATTGTATTATCTCTGACAGAATAAACATACGTAAAAGAGAAATGTGAAGGGTATCTGCTTAAATATTTGTATTTACATGGTAATGCTACTTACATTGTTGGGTAGGCCTGGAGATAAAAATGCTGGTTTTAAAGGGAGAAACAGAAAAGACGCCATTTTCACTGCTGAAATTGTAACTGAGCTTTTTGAGGAGGACGATTTCTGTCCATATAGAATAGAAAACATGAGTCACTGCTTCATTGCTGCTTGCACCAAAATTCTTCTGTTATAAACAGTTAATCTTCTTTCTGTAATTTCATTTAAAAGCTCCAGATTAGAATACCTATTTCACTGCCATTTTTAGGAGCTAGGAGTTATTTAGGTTATAGTCTTGAAGGCAAGATTTAATTTTCTTTTAGCTTTTCACAGATGCGCCGAGTGATAATCACTGAATCAATGGAGAAAATAATGAATGCTACTTCAAATTAAACTGCTTCTTTAGTATACGTTTTAGCCCCAAAGTTTGTCTGTTTCCTTTGATTTTTATCACCATGTAGATGTATT
>JBCJKH010026405.1:0-24815 GCA_039877255.1 Loriculus beryllinus
GTGTTATCCACTGTGCTAATTATACCAGCATCGCCATGTGCATATTGATACCATCAATTAGCATAAAGATTCACTCCTCAAAAATACGTGGCAGTGTCTCTCTGACTCATTTGCCATGAGGGTAATATAAGTGAAGTACAACACCGTAATATACCATATTTAGCTCTGAGCTATAATCATCTTTATTAATTGCTTAATGTAGCAATGCCTACTGCAGGAAGTGCCATCCTACAAGGTCCTGATTAGCTCCTCAGAGGTGCAAAGGGTCCACATCTCCTCTGGAAATCATATGAGGAGAGAGGCACTCAGGATCTTTGAGGGTGAACTCTGAATTTTACTGGTTCATGCCATTAGTGCAGTCTATGACCCTAAATAAATATAGCCTACAACAAATGTGGATGCGTGTGCTGGGAGGAAGTTCTGCAGATGGCTGCTAGCAGCTATGGAGCAAAAGGAGGAGCTGCTCATGCCAGATAATCCTCAAGGTCCCAACAAAGAAAATGAGCCCTGGAACAAACAAACACCCACTCAGCACCTTAAAATACTTCTGGAAAGTGTTTGGGCCTTGCTTGTACTCTCAGTGAAAACCTAAGTCATTCTCAAGAGCAAAGTAAGGAGGCAATGAAAGAGAAAGAGAGGGATACAGCTTGAAGTGAAAAATGAAGGGTGTAAAAAAAGGTTGAGGAAAGCAAAGGTAACTAAATGAGAGAGGAGGAGAATCCCCAGATACAACAGTGAAGGCTCAAGAAAGACTCAGCATTGCTGTGAGGTGTCAGGGAAACTGTAGGGAAAGGAGTAAGAAAGAGTAGGACAGAACGAGACTGGGAGGCAACAGAGAGCAAGTGGGGGAGGAAAAAGAGGAATGAGATGGTGAAAATGTTCTGTTTTTGAAAGTTAACTCAAAGATATGACTGAAATTCTTTCCCAAGCTAATGTATGGGGTGCCAATGCTGGTTTTCTGTAAACTCTTTCTAAAGTAGCATTGCTGGGAAGTACTAAGCACTTACAAAGACAATTCATTTGCTTATTACTGATGAATTACTGTTTTGAAGGGGTAGCTGTATCTTTCAGTTTTCTCATGGCTGTGTCAGTCATTGGTCAGACTGGAGGAGCTTATGCTGCTGAACACGTCTGGCTGTGCAAAGGCAGCCTGACTATAACAAAAATTAGCAGTATGTAACTAAATATAACTATTTCCACTTGATTAACTTGCCGCTGACTGGAAAGATACTCCTTAAGCAGATGCTGGAAACAACGCAGATCTTTCATTATCATCAGCCCCAGTGCCAAAGCCCATCTGACATGCTCAATAGAAAACTAAGTTTAAATTTGGACCCCAAAATTAGTGATCTGTCTGAGCAAGAAGAAAGTTTATGTTATCCACTTATTTTGGGCTGCACAGGGGATATGCGAAAGAGTCACTGTGTGGAGACCAGCAGAGCATAGTTCTCCCGTCTTGGTTTTGGATACATTCCCCAAACTCATGGGAAAAACAGTCCAAAACTCAAATTGACTTGAGTTGATGGCTTGACCAAACAAGACTCAGATCAAACCTTAGAAAGCTAGATGAATATTTAGGATTGCATATATTTCATATATATTCCCAATATACACGTGTTTGTACCCTTGGCAGCATTTAGTCTACCCAGTACAAGAGATGTGGAGCTCCATGAGCAAGTCCAGAAAAAGGCCAGTAGAATGATTAAGGGTCTGGAGCATCTGTCATATAAGGAAAGTCTGAGGGAGCTGGGCCTGTTCAGGCTGGAGAAGGGAAGGTTCAGGGAGGTATTTGATCAATATATATAAGCACCTGAAAGAAGGATGTCAGAAGGATGGGGCCAGACTCTTAGTGGTGCCAGGTGATAGGACAAAAGGCAAGAAGCATCAGCTAAAACACAGCAAGTTCCACATGAACATAAGGAGGAACTTCTTTAATGTGAGGGTGATGAACATTGGAATAGGCTGCCCAGAGAGGTTGTGGAGTCTCCTTCCCTGGAGATATTAAAGAGCCATCTGGACAGAATCCTGAGTAATATGCTCTAGGTGACCCTGTTTGAGCAGGGAGGTTGCACTAGAAGACTTCCAGTGGTCCCTTCCAACCTCAATCATTCTGTGACTCTGGGATTCCATGAAGTCATAGTTAATGTATACTGAAAAACTTGAACTATGACCCTTAGTGTCTGTAAGCACTTCTCTAGGTAAGTGATTTTTACTTGGTTAACTTATAGGTGGTGAAATAAACACCTTTCTGGCCCATTTGAGAAGATGGTCAAGTAAGGTAAAGGTGACTGAAAATTCACTTTTTCATACACTCAGCCAAAGAGCTTGATGTCTACTACGCCATTAATGAGAGTCACATCAGAGCTCTTTTCTTCAAATGGTTGCTGTTGTGAGACAGCATTACTCCCACTGACAGGCAGTGTTAAAACTCACTCTTCTTTCTTCTGATACAGAAATGTCCTGGTTTCTTTGCGCATAGGATAAACTGCCATGGACCCTGTACTAAAACCTGTAGATGCCACATGGCAAGGTAGCTAGTTTGTACTAGAGGATGTGGCCTGACAGCCCACATGCTCACAGCAAGGTCCAGTCATCCCTGCAGTAGAGCAGGTGATGAAAGGGAAATGTGCAGAATTACAGCACAAGGAGAAGCTATGTTAGTAACAGGCAGGCGAAAGCATGCAAGTCCCAGTGCACCACTTTGAGTTGCATCCTTACATGTCTTCTATCATTTTACTTAAGGTACCATTAATGTGGAATAAAATATATCTCCAAAGTAAAGAATTGCTTCTAAAACAATACCACGGTTAATGTTTCTATTATTGATCTGCATCCAGCTGTTCTATATACATCTATGGAGCCTCTTGCTGTTTCATTTGCTTCAGACTGCATCTGCTGTTGGCAAGTTATGAATTCACACACTTTAAGCAGCACTAATCTGAAGTGAATGCCTTATAAATAATCCACACAAACAATCTTTGACATTAATACACATTTAGTGATACTAAACCCAAGCAGATAAAGTTCAAGAAGAAGACCTACATCATTTGTGGCCTTTAAATCCCCTGAGGTCTTTAACAGTAGAGAGAAGCAGAAAGACCATGTTCTTCATGGCCACCTCCAATTACATTTCCTCCCCTGTTCTCCTCCCTCCCCCAGTAAAAATATTCACTCTGATTGTACATGGGGGGAGTGGAAAATGAAGGAACTCTTTAGAAAAAGTCTTTTCATGTGTTCTGGAGGCTGGATTGGGCTTGATAACTAGCGGCAGTTAAAATAAACATGAATTTAGGTTGATGTATTTAATCAGAGCTTATAATTGCATTGCTCAGGCACATAATTGATGGGTCTAAAAAATACAGGTGTATGGTACTGACTGAAAGACCTCTGTGGAGTACGAAGGGCTTGGTGATTCTTGAGATGGAGGCCTCAAGTGTTCTGTTTTCATTTGAACAGCTGTGTAAAGAGTTTGCAATGCAGCCATTCTTTCTGCCCCTTCCAAACTGACTTTCAGGTTTCATTATAAACCCAAGAAGTTCAGACTTTGCTTACCAAATAGGTCATAAGCTTTGAGAAATTGTCAGTTAGGTTATGGTTTTGCATCAAAATCATGATTTTAGAAAGTCCTGATACAAAATCACATGATAATTGTGTGTAAATATATACAAATAAATGTATATTTGTGTGTATATATATATATGCATATATATGTCAATATCTATATGCATATATATGTATATATTTTAACACAGCTGACAGCTGAGAATTTGGGTTCATTTGAACATAAAGCTTAGAGCAGAATATGGGACATAGAGTCCCACATGGATTGAAACAGAAGTCGATGCTTGTGAAATAAAACTGCTTATTTTCACACCCCTCTGCTTGTTTGGGTGTTTCTGCCAGTCCCACAAAAACTAGCAAAGCTGCTCATATTTGTAGAGTAAAGAAGCGTTAACCACTTTTGGAGACCTCATCCCATTGTACTCAGTGGCACTTCAGCTGTTGACCTCAATGATAGAGCTGAGAGAATTTGCAATGAATAATTAATCTGATGAATTTAGCCTACTTTTTTGCCTGCGGAATATCTGAGGGCAGATTGCACTGTCTTCAAACATATTTATTTGAAATTACTTAACACACTTCTGACTGTGAATTTGTCAGGACCGATTCTCTGGGAGTATTGGTACTGAGCAGCATGCTTGGCAGTCTTTGTTCCCCACACAAGCTCCCCAAACGTAGCCCACCATGGAGGGAGGTGTTAGTGATGTGAGGTACTATTTTGGTAGGTCCTGTGCAAACTCTGCTAATTCAGGCAACGTGCGCCTTGTTGGGGTTTTTGGTTGGCTGCATTTTCAGGAATTCCACACAAAATTAAGTTATGTTTGTGTTTCTGAACTTCAAAGTGCAGACAAGTCAGACTTTCCAGTCAGACGTTTAGAGACTGCAGTTAGGCTTCAGTCTCATCTGGAGGGACACTACTTCTTTCTCTTTCTCTCTCTTTCACTGTTTTCCATTTTTCTTTACTTTATAGACACTGAAAGTCATTTCTGCTCAATGTGCCGCTATTTCATCACTGGTTGGTTAATCCTTGTCACAGCTCTATTATATTGTCCAACTTGGGTTCTTTGCATTGTCCAAGAAAATGCATAGTAGGGTTGGCCACTTCCCACTCACTGGCCACACTCAGATTTTCTCAGCCATCAGTGCTGCGGAAGGATGTGGAAAATCTTCTTTATTTGCATGGTTTGGTTTGCAAACATATTCCTCAAGCTGGTTTATTTACCCAGCTATTTCCATTTTAAACCATTTCCATGCTTTTGCCTTCTCCTTCTATCGTGTCCAAATATTCATATAACCTGGTGCTTCTGGCTATAACCACTCCTTAGCAAGGGTCATGGTGGCTGGGAGCAAAGCAGTAGGGGGAACTTCTGTTGCCCAACCAGCTTGATATGTCCTCTGCATCCCAAAGTCTGTTTGAAAATGTTGCTGCACCATCAGGTGGAACTGCTGTGTGAACACTACAAGTAAAATGAAGCCTCCCTTCTCACCCCATTTCTTTCTCTAAACATTCTCCACTTTCTATTTCCCTCTGCCAACAAAGAGATATCACTGGTCACTCTTTGGTTTTCAACCACAGCCTGGCCCACTTCTTTTTCCTGCAGTCTTGTCTGTTTGCTCCCTTCTCCAGGTGCCTTTTATTTTCCCTGCATACACACAACTTTCTTTGGGTTTGGGTTTAGGGGGGGTTGTTTTTCATTAATGAGTTTAGTAGTTATCAGACCAGGCAACTAGTGTCTAAGTGAAACTCTTCTGAATACAGACTTACAGAATAGCTGCATGACTCTTTATGCTGTCCTCAGCACAGGTTTGGTTGTATTCCTACCTCAACTGTACCCTTACTACCTCTGTAGATCAACACCCGCTTGCTTGCTTTCTCCAACTTGTGATACACAGGTGCACGCACACACACACACACACACACACACACGCATCTAAAAGGTGTTAATTAGAGGATAAAAATGGCTGAGAAAGGTTCTACTTGTAGAGCTGATTCTCTTTGGGCTGGTACTTGATAACAGCAGGGAAGCTGTGTTTGCCCTGGTTCTAGGAGGGGTTTCCAGTAAAGAGGTGGTACTCATTTACAAGGTAGTGTGTCAGTAGCACCTGTTGCCCAGGCCTTTTCAATGGCAACTGGCACTTAAATGGCCCTGAAAGTAGGTTTAGAGGAAACTTAAGGAAAAAAACCTTAAGGAAATCTTAAGGTCCTTTCCAACCCTAACTATTCTATGATTCTATGATTCTTTGAAACAGGATCATATCCCTAATTCCTCTGATTTTCATGCCTTGATAATGTTCATTCCATCTCTCCAAGATGAAAATGGGAAAATATGAGGTTCTACATTTATGATCCTAATCTGCAATAACACTTGAAGGAGAACGGATGGTTCAGGTTTTTGTGGGCACTGGCAGTAAATACAGACTTGAACATGTTTTGTGTATGGATAGAGGTGGGGATCAGAGGCAGACACTTAGCTCTCATGGCAAATGTGTCTGATTTCCTGTCATGTTGTCCTCTTGCAGGCAGAACTGGCCGTTTCCTAGCTTTACAGATACACACCTTTTGAGATATCAAGTGCATCTCCATGGAGCTGGAGGTTCTTGCAGACAACTATTCAAATCTCATTCTCAAAACATGTATATGCCATGGAGATGTTAGGAACTGCAAGCAGGTTGTGCTGCTTTGCCTCTCCAACCTTGACAAATTAAGAAAATAAAACTTTACCTGGGGCAACCTCATCTGCACCATTCATCCCCTAGCATTTTCAATATCAGTTAAATAAACACGCTTCAAACTCACCTGCTTGTGACTGCCCTTGGAGTGAATCTCTGATGATCAAACTGATACAACATGAGATCACAATCCCTTTTTGCCTAAGATTCATTGCAAATGGGGAAATTGTGTGATATAGGACTTTAAGATGATAATATGACTTTAAGATGTACAAATACGTAAGATTGCTTGGAATTATACACTTTACATATTTGAATGAGAGAGTTCTGAGAGAATCAAGGAACATTTCAGGGAGATTACAGGGAACACAAGGGAAATTTTTAGTTAAAAAATGTATATACAGAGCTGACTTTAGACACCTGCAGAATAACTATTAAAAATTAAATTACTAAGCCTAAACTAACTAAAATGTCCTAATTCCCTTACCTGCTCCAAACCTTGATCAGCCTGTCAAGGTCCCACGGGTACTCAGTCTTTCGGAAGGTGACGGTGTATTTAAAGCACAGTAGTAATTATTCAGGACTCTACATTTAATGATATCCACGGCTGGCCCAGCACTTTGGCAGTGCAGTGCTACGCCAGAGAGTGTATTTCAGTCTCCAGACCCAGCCTCTCATTCCCCAAGCTTGCAGATCCGGGCATGTTGCAGTGAGGAGTATATTTGAATGTGGGACAAACCGTTGGAGGAAGTGTCTCCCTGATACATTCAATCCCTGCCACGTTTCTTTGGGCCTCTGTCCTCTCCAAAACCTCACTCTGAATTTGGATTTGACCCCTGCTCGTCTTGCAGAGACGCATTACTAGGCCATAAGGAAATACTTTCTTATTCTCCCCTGTCTAGAGTGAACCATTGTCATTTTCAGTTGCTATTTGCTCAGAAAACAGTGGCTTCTGGATAACAAGGGCTGACGTGACCCAGTCTGCAAATACTGTATTGTGGCAGCCTGGAAGATAATGTGTGTTGCCGCTGAATTCACAAAGGGGAAAAACTTTGAAACATTTTAAAAATGCAGGTGCACAAATTACTCATGCCAGCAGCAGCAGTGGCATTTTGTAACAAAATCTTGTGTTTATTCTCCACTGTTGAATACACATACCTTACAGTTCCCAAGAGAGCATCGTCCTGTGGTGTCCAATGAACAGTTTACAGATGGATTAAATACATGTGCAAAATGAAATAAAACTTGCAGATTTATAACATGCATAGGTTATCCTTTCAGTTAGCACAGATTTCCCATTTATATGAATGGGCACTTGTTTCATTTTAGAATGTCAAATTTTTTCCTTATTTTTCCTTTGTGTCAAATTTTAGGCTATTCTTCAAAGGTATTTGAATATTAAGAATACGACTGGGTTCCCAGTACAAAACTACATTTAAATTATCAGCAAGCACTAGCCATAGTATAGAGCTTTTAAGCATTTTCCACTTTGATTGCTTGGTCTTACAGAAATTTGCTTTGCTTGATAGCAATAGTATATCTAGAGTAGAGAAGAAGTGGGCCAAGAGTCTGATAATGATTTGAAGAAGGTCTTTACTGAATGAGTGCTGAGTCTGTGGACTCCAGCAGTTATTAATATAAATAAGAAGGGTTGCTGCAAACTCATTTATTGATCTGAAAATTTCAGTCTCTCGCATGTGACAGTTATTGTCTAGACTCCACAAATTATTTTGAAGAATATTTTTTCAATACAAATCATTTGCTCAAAACTCCTCTTGGAAAGCAGGCAAGTCAGGCTGCCTCATCCTGCACAGCTCCTCTATATCAACATTTTGCCGTTCTTCCTTTTCATTTGAAGCAACTCCTGATCGTAGCAGTCAGTATCTGCACCAGTTCTCAGTCTGCCTTTTCTTCCTTGCTCATTTCCCCAGCCTCTCACTGAAAAACATAGCATTTACCAGAGTGGAGGGGACACAAACGTCCCAGGTTTTAAGTCCATGAGAATTTTACTTAAGTAAAAATGTGGTCCTTGGAGCCAGTGGAGCTATATTTATATTGCTATAATCCATAGGGCTCTTCTGCAAGGGGGAAAAGAGGGGGACGGGAAACATAGAAAGGAAACAAAAACATACCCTCCAGTATATCATGAATATTTCTCTCCCCTAGTATCTGCTGCTGCTAACATAAAGCAATGGCAAGTGCAGATTGATCAGTCATTGCGAGCAGCATGCTGGGCTGATGGATCAGCAGTGGCATATGTGCAGCTGTGCAAGTCTGGTATCAAGGTGCGTCAGCCTGCCTCTGCTACTTCACTGCCCATCCTGCTACTTCACTGCCCATCCAAGCCATCTTTTGTTTCTATTGTTGTAGTTCCATCTATCAGGCATGCGAAAAAGAGGAATTATGATATTATTCATATTATTCGTTGCAGGTCTGTCTCACTCACTCCCAGCCCTTGGCAGCCACCAGCTCCCTCCAGCTAGAATGGGCTTTGGTTTTGCCTTCATGTGACCATTTGTATTTTGCTCTCAACCAGGCTTTCTTTTACCCAGTTCATTTTGGGGATCTTGATAATCAAGTAGTAATTGGGGCAGCTTAATAATCAATCTTACTGATTATATTTGGAGTCCTTGATTCTCTTCTCTCACCTGCTTTACAAACGCATAGCACCGTTTGCATTATTCCTAATGATACTTAACCTCTGGAGAGATCCAGGACCTTAATGCAACTGAGGAGCATCAGCTGTGTCTTTTTCTGGTGCTTTTTTTTTCTAGTGATGTCAGGAATCACAAGCTGGCATGCCTGGGAACAGAGAAATTCAGGTGACTGACAACACTGAGCAGAAATCCATCCATGCCTCTGGAGAGCTGGTATCCCCTGCAGACTGGCACATGGATAAGCACTGCTGCTCTGTGAGGAATATGCCGACACAAGGTGAAACATAAGCACACAGAGACTGCAACACAGTTAAATCCGAGACAAGCTCTTGCAGGATTTTTTCTTTCATGTGTGTTTTGATTGTAGTGACATTTAATTTGTAGCATGAATTAATGTTTTTGTCTATTGGCTTCTTTCACAAGCATGCTTTTACACTAGGAAGATACCTGGTACAAGCTTCCATCTGTTACTACAGGAGAATGTGTAGTAGATCTGTACTATTAAGCGTATCACTTTATGAAGCTCCTCACAAACTTTCCATCTTAGAAATCAGAAAATGCTTATTTAAAGAAAAAAAAAAAAAAGCAAACAATTCAACTAATGTAAAATATTCCAAATTTATTTCATCTGAAATCAAACCCAGCAATACATTGGCTCTGCCCTAGGGAAGCAGAAGAGAAAACCAAGAGTTTTCTAATACCTGAACCAAAGCCTCTGTTTTTTCCCAGTTCCAGTGTGTGAGGCAATGGGCAGACAAAATGAAATATCACCAAGAAAAAAAGATAATACAAGGTCTCCAGGAATGAGCAAACAATGATTACCACTTGGGGCTGCTGCGCACATGCCGCACTGTAATTTAAATTTTCACTTTGCTCTGTAAGTTAATTTTTATCATTTAGTTTTGCATTTTCATAGGGAATAGTCCCAGAACAACTAAGGAATTCACCACATTGTGGTTTGATGGATGCTACTCACATCTAGCTCTCATTGACAACAGTACTGAGCAGGGACAGCTGGCTGTTGGAAACACTTCCAAGATGGTCCTTTAGGAATAGGTTGTTCATCTGTAACCCAAAAGTTTACCCAGTGTAGAGCTGCTGGCTACTCTGCTCTACACAGAATATACAGATTCTTGGTTTTCTTGACATTCTCCCTTACATAGTTTTATAGACATTTACTGAGCTACTTTGTGGAAGAAGATCTTGGCCTTTAAACTTCCCATGGGATTTAACTCAGTATGGTGTATTTTTTGTCATGAGTTTTAGATAACACTGCTGTAAGTCCTCATTGTGAATATTTGTTTTGGTCAGATCTGTATTTATACACTTCAGAGTGATTGATTCAATGATGTAGTGGGTGGAAATGTGTGCAATATTTGCAATATGTGTCACAATTTTAATGACAGGTTTTATAAAGCTGATGTAACTGTGATGTTCAATGATACGTGTGAATAGAGAGGGGGGAAAGCAGTCTTTCATCATTTTTCCTTTTATTTAGATCACATTATGCTTAGAAATGCTGAATGGCTGAGGAGGAGAGACATGAAGGGTCAGAACGTCAACAGTTGGTTGACTTTGAAGCACAATTACGGTGAGACAGCTTTTTCCTCTCCTTAAGGAGAGGTCACAGAAATTGCTACTGGTTGGTGCCTCTGATGTGCTATGGAGATGTAGTGTATGTTGCTATCTACAGATGAGCATACCATGCAACATAAATGCACTCTGGAGTCCAGCCTCATCGAATATGTGCCATTTTCCTCAAAAGCACCTTGTTTCTTCCAGTGCCATTGCTATTTAGTTATATTGCATTCTTCAGCCCTGCAAACTTGTTTTATGTGAGTAGCTCAAACTGTCAGAAGTTAGGGAGCAGGTTTGGCCATATCATGCCTTACATTAGATTATTCAGACAATACAGTCAGAAGCACAAGGAAATTCCACCTGTGGTTACTTCACAAAATCAAATGCTTTGTATGATCCAGTGATTAAAGTACTGAATCAAAGCTAGTTATTATACACAGTAGTTATGCCATAAAATAAGAGACTCCAGTCAATTAGAAAAAAGCTCTAGGAGCAAAATGTTATCCTACCTTAACATTAATCAGTTATATGGTCTTGCAGTATTGCAATATTGTATGTTTTGACCATACCTTTATTTCTGAATGATTACAACATTTGGGGAAAAAAAAAAACCTTTCTGAGCCATTGTGCCCGAAGGGCATCAGGGTCACGGCACTGATTATAGAGATAACCTTTTTGTTCTGCTGCATTCATTACATGAATTGACAGCTTATTAATTGCAATGACTTCTCCCTTGAATTAATTTATTTTGTCATCCTTTATTTCAAAAGTAATTGACACACACAATTCCTGATACCTTGTTATTACTTGGTGAATGTAATGCTTGCAACACCAGATCTGCTTCCACATTTCTACTTGTTTAGGATGAATGTGAATATGTCTCACCACAGACAGGAAAAGTGGCTAGGATTAGAAACAATTATAGGTGAAGTGTGTGGCAAATCGCCACCAACTGAGGTTCAAAAGGTTTCTTTTTAGTCCCTGCAGTGTATCATCCCTGTCGAAGCAGGCTGCGATTGTGGCCATCACCCCTAAATACCATCAATTGGAGAAGTACGCAGCCTTCGACAAAATCAACATCCTCAGGCCCATTTCTTCACTGTTTCCCAGCCTAGAATACATGGTAGCGCATAGATCTCTTCAAAAAAAGCAAGGAGCACCTACAAGCTTTCCAGACCGGCTCCCACCAAATTAATCACAGAATGGTTTGGGTTGGAATGGACTTTAAAGATCATTCAGTTCCAGCCCCCTGCCATGGGCAGGAACACCTTCCACAAGTCCAGGTTGAATGGGGCTTTGGGCAACCTTTTAGACCAAGGCTGCTCAAAGCCCCATTCAACCTGGCCTTGAACGTTTCCAGGGATGGGGCAGCCACAGTTCCCTGATTGAGACACAATTTTGTCATCTGCAGACAGCAATTGTGACAGAATCAAATCATCTTTTTTGATCATCCAAGCAGAGATTGTATGTCATTGGCATCTAAAAAGCTAGACTGAGATGTAGTCAGTCACCTCATATCCGGACAATCTTTCATTTCCATAGCTAGGAAAATACATGCGTGTGTACCTACTCATTTTATCAGTAGGTATTATGGATAAATTAACCTGGTAACTCCTTTCATTTCAGCCTGATGTCCCCATGCAATAGCCTTCTCTGTGCTTTTATTTCACCATGTTGTTTTCAGTGTAAGATTTTCACAGACAGGATTTTTGGAGGGCTAGACGGGCTAAAACCCTCCCATTAGTGCACTGTGTCACATTCCTCTGCAGACCCTGACAGGGAGATCTTGCACCACTGCACAGAACTTGCCAAGAGCATAGTGTCTGCATTTGCTGTTGAAAGATGCTCCATGGATACCTGCAGCTTTTTATGCAGCTCTTCCTGAATGCCAGTTGGGGCCTGAAACCTGATTTACTTATAACTCCTCAGCATAAAATGTATACTTTTTATTGCATACTTAATCAATATCTGGACTAGTATGGCTGTACACCATGAGTTCCGCCTTTAGAAACTACCAAAATACACATTGGTGCACTAAAAACCAGAACAAAACAGTTGATTTTAGTAGCACAGAGTGGGAGATGTCTAGGTCAGCAGACTTTCTTGCAAGACTGGGGACAACGGTGGGCAAGGCTGTAGATATCCTCTGCAACCAAATCAGAAAACGAAGCTCATTGCTGCTGGTGTGAGCAGCCCTGCTTCTTGGCAGAGAGGCTTTTCCCAAGAACAGCAGTCCCCCTTCCTGCCTCATAGCTCTTCAGTGCGAACAGAAACAATATCCCATATACAATTATTCCTACTTTCATGAGAACTTTTTCCACAGAAGCCTTCAGTTTTTCCTTGGAAGTAAGGGAGATCAGTGCTGTAGCAACCTTTCCTCTCCAGAAAAGCTTCTAGTTGCACAGAATGGCCCCTGAGTCGGAGGGCTCAAACGATAATCCTGGCACCCAGGAAAGGGCAGATTTCCCCCTCACTCAGGGTTGCTGTAGACACAACCCAGGCACCTTCTGCTCAAAAAGCCTTGTGTGAGGTGCCTGGCAGTTTTCTGGCATGGTCTCCATGAAGCTCAGATGATGGGGAATCAGTCCAGCCAGAAAGGACAGAACCTGCAAAGGACTGTCACTAAATTCAGAGAATAAGAGCTGGTGTGATGATTTGACTGAACCAGTGTGGTAAGGCAGCAAGGAAATCAGCCAGTTAAATAAAACACAGTATCGTCTTGACTGAGTATGGAGTTCACTAATTTCCCTCAGTTAATTCTAGCAATGGCCATAGTGGCTTCTCAGCTTTTAGCTCCAATGAATGATACAGGAGAAAACAAATAGATAAAAAGTCTCTTCTTTACCATCAAAATCCAGGGTCAATCTTCAAATCTATTAGTCTTTTCCCAAAGAAATTTTTCTTGAAACTAATAAGCATTCATCTCTTCTCCTCAAGCACCTTTCTTCATGAATAACCACTTACTATGAGAATTCCCTGTGGGGCTAATCATTCTGCTTACAAAAGGGACCCTGCCTTAGATGCTCTGTGGATAGCCAGCCTTTATAACAGCGAGAAAAATGCAGCTTCAGCTCTAAGATGGCTGTCCCTCCTTCTCATCAGCCCTACTCACACATGCACCCCTCCTCATATTAGTGTATTCTGCATTTTTTGCCTTTTAGATTATCTTCTCCGTGGGGCAGGGGTAGTGTCTTGGTATGTTTCTGTGAAGTTCACATAATCACATCACTCTGATCTTGACTGGAGCCTCTTGGCACTATTGTAATATAAATATTATATATAACAGTTGAGGAAATACCACATTCTGACTTTTGGGAGCTCTTCCCCTGCCCCCCACCCAGTATCTCACTGCCTTTGTTCTCAGAGGCAGTTGCTACTGCATTTTATCCATACAAACACGTGCAGAAAGAGCAAGATGCAGGCATTTTGTCTTGAATTTTTAGAAGAGTTTGTTGAAGCTGTTATGTGTGGCTCAGGGTGATATGAATTAGTGGACAATGTGTGGATAAAAGAGCAAATGGGTGTGGTAAATGCCACTGATTGATTGGTGTCTAGCCGTAGCTTATGTTATAAGTATTTATACCACATACAAAAGCATCTATTAAAAAAGAATATTCAGGTTGCAAAGCAAGCACTGAAGAGTCAGGAAATAAAAGGATTAAGCCTGTCTTCTTCAGCTGTCTTCTTCACCCAGTGCTCGTGAGAATTTGCACTATGAAGTAAAACAAGGAATTTGAGAGGACAGCAAAAGGAAGCTCTCTTATTTCAGATTTGATCTTTTTTAACAGTTCCAGGAATGTTGCAGCCTTACTGTTTTTGCCCCTAGCCACAGCGACGGTCCCAAGACAATTCTCCTGCCATATCTGTTGCTTCCCACCTCCATGCAGTCAGGCATTGGTTTCTCCTTTAAAACTGGAAAAAGGCACCAACTTAGATTCCTTCCATCCAGCTCCATCCACATGTGGTTCTTGTTACCCACAATGCCCGTAAAAAGCATTTGCTCTCTCTCCAGCGGTTCATGTTTCCTCCCTTTCCCTGCCTTTCTTCAGAAACTGCTTTCTTCATTAGCTTCTTTCCTCTGTAAATATTGAACTAGAAACGAAAGTACATAGGCACAGGATCCATGGCTGGGAGGTACTTCTGGAGACCCACTGTTCGGTCAAGTAAACCTGGTGTAAATTGTAGAGAGTAAGGAGCACAGAGTAGCACCAATAAACAGCTACGATGCTCTGCAGGGGGGAATCCAGCTACTGGGAGGCCTGAGTTTCCAAGCAAAGAAACCACAGGAGAACAGATGAACGGAGCCAGAACTGAAGCTGTACACAAAGATGGCTCTGGGGTGTAAAGGTGAGAATGGGGATGTAACACTGCCTTATTGCCCTACTGCAGAAAGCCAGTAAGAGGGATACTGTGGAAAATAACATCTGAAACACTGGAACAAATGACCCAGTGCTCAATGAGGTGGGAGATGAATAGAAAAGGAAACAGCTACCTACAGGCTCTGCTCCAAGATTGACATTTTTAATCTTAAAAAAGATTAAAAAGGAATTAAAAAAGATAATAAGGAAGAGATGATTAAAATAAGTTTGTCTGTCTAATAGACTTAAAGAAATATTTCTGAGAAGTGAAGACTTGGGGAAATTGTAGAAATTAAATGCACCCACATTGTGGGACTGGTAAACAGACTCATTCCAAAGGAGCTCCAGATCTGAGTCAGGGCAGGTTTCTCTGAATGAAGGACAGGTTCTTTTGTGAGACCAACCTCTCAATACCGCCCTTTCTCTGTTCTTCTCCAGTGAGATCTTTTTTCAGAAACACCCAGGGTAAGTTCACCATGAAGATTGTTGGGTCTTGGCCTCCTCCAATGCCTTAGCTTTTCCTGCAATATGAAGAAACCTCTTTGTGGTAACATGTATTTAATACTCTTCAGCTTATGTAAAGTTAAGAATACATTTGCTTTCCAACCAATAGTCCAATGGCCTAATGCAACACTATCTCCTGCTCCTAGGAGGTGTTCATTTGCCTGAGTCACTCTCTGCTTCCTCCTCTGCACTGCAAATATTGCCCTTATTCCTGTAAAGCTGACAAACTGACATAATTTCAAGTGATTTCTTGCACCTTCTCCCACCTCCTGGCCCCTAGTTGGGCATGTGCTATTAGCCCAGCATGGACAGCTTCCTGTGCTTCTTTGCTGGACTCTTATGACCTCCTAGTTTCAGTTTTATTGTAATTTTGTTTTTCTTTGTATCATGCCTAGTTTTCCATAAGAGAGTCCATCCTCTAGAAACTGTGCTGTGATGAATGCTAATGTTTTCTTAAAGGATTAATTTAAAATCTGCCAGTAATCACCTACAGGTTGTTTTGATCACAGTCACAGTCTTATCAGGTCTCAGGTAGCCTTCAGAACCGTAAGACCTAGTCTTCAGCTTGAGCCTAGACACAAACACCTCTGCAAATTTTTTCCCTTCCTTTTCATTTTGTTTAATAACATTCTTCTCCTGTGTTTCATTCTTACATGAAGTACAGAAACTCCTCAAATTGCTAAAATGCAGCCTCACAATCAGCCTTTGCTCTCTAACTTAAAGGCAGCCTGGCACACACAACCAGTTACTACGAGAAATAAGGCAGCTTTGTGATTGTCCCCGCCACTTGCAGACACAGAAAGAAGCACTCTTCAAACCTTCTCCAATTCTACTTCATATTCCCAAAGTCTTACAGGACTTGCCACTGCTCCTTTTTTTTTTTTTTTTTCTTTTCCTTATAAATAAGAGGTTATTTTCCTTATTCCTTTTGACTCCTGGTGTCAAATGGCTTTGAGTGGCCATTTTGCCCATACCACACAGAGCATGGCTATGAATCAGGCACTTCAGGAGACACAGGCTTAATTATATGGAGCAGGGCTGTTTTGGTGCTTTCTGTTTATCTTAGGTACAGGATGGACATGCGTTTGCTGATAAGGCTTTTGTGTTGGTTGTTGCTTGACCCTAGGTGGCTGCATATAGCCACAAAGCCTTCTGCAATGCCCCAGCTGTTCTTCCTCATAGGGAAAGCTCAGCTCTACCAAGGCTTCATCTTCTGCAGCACACAGCATTCTGCAAATATTTGGAGGTTTCAGCAGCAAAGGTTCTTTTAAACACAACACAGGTCATTTTTAGTTGAAGTGCTGACCTTAAACAGTATATAATTTAGGCAAAATCGGGCAGATTTATTTAGGGCACCACAAAAACAGCTCTCAGTACTAGTTTTCAAGATTTTATGACCACCTGTCTTGGAATAACTTCTGGATTCTGTTTTGGATCATAAAGTGTTAGTAAGTGAATGTGGAGACTGTTCCCATAGCCCTTTCTGAACTACCTGTCTGTGATTAATTATGGACAACTCCGAACGATTGTACCTCTCCGCCAACCTCCATGTTTGCGCAATGACTAACATGGTGATGTCAGTTCTCACTAATGTATTTGCCAATTAGGAAGATTTAATGTGGTGACTGAGGACAGCAGAGCGTTGGTGGCAAATCTGTAATTGTCCAAGTCAAATATCTGACAACCGGGCATTAGAAAAAGTGCTTTAGGTTTTTACCCCCATGTGGGTCTGACTGTGCATCTTTCTGCAGCACTTCGGTTTGTATCACATCAGGACACATCAGTCACATCTTATTAAGTCACAGCGAATCACTTTCTGGCTCACCATAATACTTAATCAACAAATCCAATGCCATGTGCCACACTCCAGAGCATCAGTCAAGCAAATGCAATCAAGGAAATGTCTTGATTTTCTCTGAGTGCATGCGATGGACTGCCAGTACTGGTAGCACCTCAAGGCTTCACCAAGACAAGCATCCCATTATGCAAGGCCCGTATAAATGCTGGAGGAAGCAGCCTCTCCTTCAACAAGCTTGCAAAAAGGAAACAAAACAATTTGACCACGCACACACACACGCATCAGCACAGAACAGACCTCAGCCAACCTGACAGGCTCATGAACACCCAGTCTACCAAACCAGGCTGAGATATGTGCACCACTGCTGGTGTGTGAAATACTTCAAATGATACTCGGAGGTGGCAGGCTTCAGCTGCCTATGTCAAGGCAGTAACCCTGTAGCTTGTGTAATTGCCTCTGTACAGGAGTTCGTGTTCAGCCGTACCACCCTCTGTGAAAAAGTTGAGCTGCAGGATAAGAGCTTTCACACAACCAGCTGCTGCCAAGCTGCAGATTAGCAGGTAATCAGTTGACTGGTGGTAACTTCGTCAGCTCCCAGAGTCTTGCTGTGTGTCAGGGGGTGAATGGCTAAAGTGTCAAGGCAGGGGCACGAAGGGCAGAGGTAGATGGCTGAGTTATAAGGTTGAATTGTCTGTGGAGTGAGAGAAATGGGTACAGTATGGCCCTGGGTCACTGGCTTTGGAGAGCAGTGGTGGGGAGGGGATGAAGGAGGTAGTAGTGTAATTTCAGTCTGAGGGAATGTTCAGTAGAAAAGGAAGAGAGGCTTTCACACGCTTGTGCGTGGCTCAGCCTTGTACCACTGCTACACTCACACATGTGAAAAGATGAGAACTGCAATTTCTTTGAGTCCTGGATGATGCCAGGTATCCATGCAAGCCATCAGCAAGCTGTCTGATTCTCCAGCATGCATAAAAACAACAGCATCCCAGGCTGGCAGGCTGGCAAGAAGCAATGCCAAGTCCAAGCGGCTTAAAAAAGAACCAGCCATATCAAAGCTTCTGTGTAAGTTTTACTCCACTGCTTTTTAAAGTGCATGGTTTTATTTCCATCCAGTAGAAGACAGCTACTGTGTTTCATATGTGAAGAAAACCTGAATCCCAGTAAAAGGTATGGAATCCAACCTTATTCATTTCAATACTGACATGCACGCAGTGTACACACAATCACTGTGATGAGAGGCAGTCGTATGCTTTGGCCACTTTATGCCAGCTACACAGACACAAAGAAACCGTCCAGGGAAATAACTTTGACAGAGAGGGGTTTATCTGGCAGCATTTATCTAGCACTGTCTCTGCATTCTCTTTTCAGGACCTCCCCTCCTCCTCCACCCCCAGGATGATGGTGGAGGAAAGGATCAGGGAATAGAAGGAGAAGACCAGAAAGGAAACATCATTGGGGAATACTAAGACTTCAGCTTTTCTCTGCCTGACAGTATTCCCTCAGCACTGGGGATAAAGGCTTCAGCAGCCCTATGAAAAGGATAAACTGGCCCCTGTGAGGACCCAAGAGCAGAAAAATAAATCGACAACACCCAGCACTTCCGTGGCATTCCTGAGCTGTACAAATCACTTGCCCATGTCCTCACATATTGCCTTCCTCCTCCCTACTATGCAGCACCGCTGCAACAAATCCACAGTGCTTGGACAGCTGGTGATGGCTGGGATTTGGCCCGATATGTGGATATTATTTGGGGGGTTTGCTGCATTTTTATGTTGACTCACAGCATACAATGGGCCAATGTTGCCATCACCACATAACTGTCACAGAACTTTTTTTTTTACTATTATTGTATTTATTCTTCTTCCCCTGCCACCCTGTAACAAAGAAAGGAAAATCCAGAACAGGACATGTGTTATTTAATATCTGTGTCAATGTCAGAATGCAGGCACGCTTTTATTCTTTTGCCTTTTGCAATGAATGTGTGATACCTGATATATTAGGTATTAATAAAGCAGACTGCTTTATGCTGTTTATATTGGTAATATGATTCTGGATCTTATCCCCAGCTGAGAGGAGTAGGAATGTAGATCTTTTCCTTGTATATTATTGCCCAGCTATTCCTGATCAAGTATACAATATATTCTGATTTTTGTGTATTGTTTTATTTTTGATTGACTTTAATTAGAACCAGCTCTCTATATAATAAGTAGACATATAAAATGTGGCAGAGAGGGAGCAATGTCTAAAAGGCATAGAGAATGAGACAAAATAAAATCCAGCAAAGAAACCAACAGGATGGTGCAGCCTTGGACTTCACCAACAGTTTTACAGCACTTCACCCATAATTGCCTACACTAATCCCACCCGTGCCGATAGCAGTGATCTGTCTCAGAGGCATCAGTACCACCTAGGGCTGAAGATCCCCTTCTGCATTAACCAAGGGGTTAATGGGGAATTGCAAAGAAGGGGAATTGCAAAAGCGTGATAGCATAGAATGGAACGCATTTTTTTTCTCTTGACTGTGGGTGAACTGTGAAGTTTAGAGACATGAAGCAGTTCAGATAAAATAAGTCTCTCCTGAAGCTCTGCCACACAACTTGAAATTACACATAAGAGGTTGTGTGCCTCCCTTTGTCTTTCCCAGTTTCTCTCAAGTTTTCTTCTGGATTATTTTCGAAGTCCCGCTATGACTATTGTCAGTGACAAAACTCAGATGTTATCACGCACCTTCCCAGCAAGAGAAAATCCTCTTTGTTCGAATGTCCAGTTCCTCTCGAGGAACGGCTAATACTTCCATTAATTCAGTCAGCACTGACCTTAATTTGCTTGCTCCTGGATAGGACATCTGATCACATAAACCATTTGCACAAACTCCTGGGTTTATCCTGCTGAGGAAAATAGTGGCTGGCCTGCCTAGTATCACAGCACTTGATGCCTGTTCTACAGGGCTTTTTGCATAACATCTGGGGAGCGCCTACTTCTAAGAAAGTTTGAAAATGGTCCCTTTCATCAGCATCAGATCCCATTGTATTCAATGAGAGCTGCAGGTGTTCTGTACCACTTGGGGCCAGGCCCTTCATCATAATAAAAAGGCCAGATTTGAGCTGGAAGCTCTGTCATTAAAACTGCCTACAGTGTATTAGTAATCTGCTGAACCTCCTAGAGGCCCAGAGAAACCTTCTGCTGCATTACTTTAACTCTTTGTGATTATCAGAACAGTGAGGATTTAAGAAGGGGCACATTAAATTCATGTCACATCCCTTCTCTGAGTTACCCAAAGACTAATAGACCCAACAAAACCTTTCTTAGGAGCACAAAGTAAAAGGAGCTCTCTCTGTATGAGGTAGCATTGACTATCAGAAGTGCCCACAATGTCGTTTAAGATGACTGACAGGCTCTTCCTCCATTTTCCTTCCTGCTATTTTAATGCATTGAAAACCTGGAGATGCTTATGAGAATATCCAAACCAGTTTTTAGTGCCTCTGATCTGCACACCAAATTCATTTCCTGCTGTTGTCTTCTCAAGAAGCGAGCACCGTTTCATACAAGGGTTTTAGCACAGGGCATGGGGACATTTTTGCTCTGGCTGTAGGACATCTGCACATGGGAGGCTGAAATCCTGAAGGCACCCTGATGCCTTAAGTTCTTACTGGATAAGATCAGGGTAGAAACACTGGGAGAGACAAAGAAAGGGAGCAGTGGCTGCATAGAGACTCACTCTGGCAGGTTCCTCTGGTGGGTAGAGCTGCTGATAAGCACCATGTGGGTCATCTGCTACCAGCACAGTGATGTGGAAACACATGAAGTTAGAGCACAACATGGTCCTCCTTTACCATCCTAAGAGCCATTGTCACCTGGCATAGATTGGAGTGGTATGTTGGTGTTGTGGGATCAGCTGGAGGGATGTACAGGAGGAAAAAGAGGGACTAAGTTTCTCAGGGAAGGCTAAACACAATAAAAACTCTGTCTCTTCATGTTGTATTCATTAAAAACAAATTACTGGATCGGAATGGTTGTTCAAATTGGTTCAGCTAAATATTAGGATATGACCCAAATCTTCTATTCAAGTGAACATATGCATACACTTTTCTGAAGCTCAAAAGATTTAGTCAGTCAAGATTTAAGAAAGGGGAGAGATCTGCTTTCCTGGGTTAGGTAGTTGTTTATTTTATATTTCAGTTTTAACATAAGTCTGTGCTTGCTGGAGTCAGCAAAGACCAGAAATTGTAACCCAACAGATCTGCATAGTGTCTTGGATAATCTTAAAATGAGGTTTGGAAAAGCTTCTGAGAAATTTCCAGGTATCTATAGCCAAACTTTTTAATATTTGCCAATCTCTGTTATTGGAATATTTCTCCCTGTCAAAAGCCATGACTTGCACAACTCAGAAAGGTCCGCAGAGAGATTTTCATTCCTTTTTCTTTTGCATCTCATGAGATTCTGCATGTAATCTTATTATGAGCCAGAGGCCACATTACTGTGAGCTTCAAGAAACAATTACAGTTGTGGTCACAGCAACTTGCAGAGAGTGTGATGCATTAATAGCATCATGCTATAACTTGATAGTGATGCCACATCACAAGTTTAGCATAGCATATCATGGAATTTCTTTTACACTAAAAATGAACCCAAAACAAACTCCAAAACAATCCCAACCTCCGAGATTTGGCTCCCAATCTAACTCTTTGCAAAGCCAATTACTCTGTAACAGGCTGTGCCAAAATTCTGGATCAGAAGCCTATCTATTTTGGGTTCATATCCATTGAGATCCAAAACTTGTCAAAATGGGGCCCTGTCTTTGTTTCCAGGAGAGCTCAGCAGAGTGAAGCTGCTAGCACAGACCTGCAGCAGCTCGTTCTCTGCACATAAGGGGATATACAGTGCTCTCTTGGATTTGGTCTTTGTCTCCCATGGCCCGTGCTGTGAAAGCAGCCCCAGTCCTTGTGGTGAGTCTGACTGACTCTCCCACCCACAGGTCCGCCAAAAATGAGATGTAACACAAGTTCTGCATGCTTGCACACTACTGGTTATAGTCCTTTGAAGGATGGGAAAAGGTTTTAGGCTCAGGGTCTGGACTGCTCATGGCTCATGAACAGGCTATCCCACTACAACAAGCACATTCTGTCAACAAATCTGACTTAAATTTACTGACAGAGCATCTACTTTTGCATCCAAGAGCCATCAGTCCAACACAAAGAAAGACAGACTTCTCATGCAGTCAAGATGCTAGGTCATCCAAAAACTATAATATCACCACACATGAAAATACAGCTCTTCTTTTGTGGTTAAAGCTCTTTTTTTCCTGTGGTTATCATCTTTGGCATTCGAACATAGTTTTTTCCCTTCACCCATATGACTACAACTGAAAACTATCCTAAATGAACTTTTCAGGAATTTCTTTTCTTTATCTCATACATTCAGTTCCTGCAAAAAGCCTTGGAACCAGGTGGTTAAACAAATACTCCCTTCTCCTGCTCAGGTCTTAAAGGTTATTGCCTGGTTTAGAAAACAGATAGCCCTGTTACTACACTGTAACTCAGTGAACTTCCACTGAAGATTCATCCAGCCTGCAAAGAGCACCCTGGCTGGCACTATCCAGGGAGGAATAAACAATTTCAGAGAGTGGGACAAGGGAGCACATTCTCCTCTTGCACATACTGTATTTTCTTCTCCTTTGAAAACACAGGAAAAGCGATCACAAGAACTGGATCTGCATTACAATACACCCAAGCTCTGGGGAAGGCTGGGTCCCGTGGTGGACTCTGGTGTCTTTCACAGCCATGCCCCACTCAGCACCCAGCGCTTTGTCTCCCTGCCCTCTCTTCCTGTTGTCTTGTGGTCCGCGTGGCAGCGCCAGTATTTCAGTGTTAGTCCTTGGGTTGGACTTTGTTTGGTAAGATATATGTCCATTTCCAAACACATTGACAGAAGACATGAATTACAAATATTATGATGCATTAAGCTGTGAAAAGACAATGGTTAAATAAGAAAGCTGTACGGCGGGGACCACGGAAAAATAACTGGAATTCCATCAAAAGGGAAGATGAATGAACAGAACTACACTGACATCTGCTGGTCCATACATCAGCGCTGGTATTACTGACACCGAAAATTGTCACGGTGATGGGGAAAAATGACACGTTAAACTCAATAAATCCTTCGGAGATAGCTGCCACTTCTACCGCATTTATCCACTACCTACTGCCCTGTGTACTCTCTGGTCATCTGGGCAGTATCTTGTAGGGAAGAAGTTTTTATATTTGTACAAGAGTAAGATTAATTTTTTCTTTCTTTCTTTTCCTTTCTTGTTTTGTTTTGAGGCACTGTTTCAGGTTAATAGAGCTCTGCATGGAATGCCGGACTTGGGGAGATCCTGCACAGACACCTGTCTCTATGTAGTTGACACATCAAATCCCACACATGTGGGACACAACACCAGTGTGCATGCACCCAGTAAATCTAATAACTCATTGAACTTGCTGTGTAAGCAGTGATTGATTGTACAGCACATACACAGTAAGTCTGATGAGTCCTAGATGCTGCATATTCATCATGTGGTTTTGTCCAGGAAATTTTGCAGATAAATATAGAAACAACTGCTTTCGGATTCTCAAATTTGGGCAGATGAAAAAAAAGATATATGTATTTTTTTAATGAAGATAAATAATACTTAACTGCTGTAAAGTATAAGTTTTCACCTAGGGGAAGAAAAGTCATTGGGAAAGGAGGCTATTACACTTATCAGAAGATGCATACACAGAAGGTCTGTGATTTGGGCTATCTTGCACATTCATTGACCTTTACAAACCTTTCAGAGACCTGGTTTGGCTTTTTTCATATAATACTGAGGATGTGAAAGGTAAAACGGATGTACCCAAAACTGCTTGTCCATTTAGACACATACAGGCTGGAAGAGCTATGTGTGGGAGGAAGGAGACTATAATGACAATGGGGAATTTTTATTTTTCCTTTAAATTGGTAAGTTCTCTACCCTTTGTGCATATTGTTAAACAATTAAAGAACAGTCCTTCTAGCTCAAGCCAAAGCAAAGACTGTGATATTTCAATGTATAAAAAGATACATTTAGTTGCTTCTCAGAAAGACACCTCCTCAAAACAGTCTTTTCCCTTAAATAGGAAGTTAACAATGATATTGCATTTCTTTACCGAAAAATAACAGTCTTTCGGAAAGCAGTTGATTCACTTGCAAATATGCAACCAGCACCCTTACTGTTTTAATCCTGATGACAAGGGGGTGGGGCTTGACCATCTGAAAAGGAGCTTTCCGTTTCCCTTCCAAATCACTGCTTTGGGATTTCTCTGGGTGGATTTTGATTGTTCTGCTTTTACTGCACGCAGAGCATCTTCTTTGCACATCTAAACGCAGAAGCAAAAAGACCTCGCTATTGAAAGAGTAAGGCAAAGAAGAGACTTGCATTCATACATGAAAACCCAGACATTTGTTGGAAGTCATTGTTCCTTAGCCATTTCCAAAAAGTGAAAGGAAGCAGCTAGATGAAACAATCAAAATATATTCCACAGCACAGATAAAAATTGTTTAGAATATATTTGGCCTGTTGGCCTGTTCTAATTATTAGTAACATCAACTAAGTCAATTTCATAAAACACTCTTAAGAAAACAAGCTCTAGGCTTACATTAGCTAAGAAAATTCAGCCTCCATTTGCTGGG
>JBCJKH010026407.1:6769-28448 GCA_039877255.1 Loriculus beryllinus
CTCCTGGCGGCGGGGCGGTACCGGGGGAACAGCACACACGGCGGCTGCGCTCGGCAGAGGAAGTTTCGGAGCAGGAAGCTCAGACAGGGTCATCGCTCCTCCATCCACGGCTGAAGAGCTGTGCACGAGCTGCTCTCTGCGTTGCACGGAACCTCCTGGAGCTGAAAACACGTCTGTTTTTCTATAAGGGGCTAGGCCAGTTGCTTCTCTCCAAATCACAGAGCTTTTGCAGCCTCGTTGCACAGGGCTGTGAGAGAGAAACGCCACGCAGGGAAGTTCTGAATGTGTCGTGGCAACAGAGACCCTGCTAGGAGGCACCCTGGTAGCCTCAGTGACACCGCTGTGTCCTCTGCCAGCGCCTGCAGCGGTTCTTGCAGAACTTCCTTGGAGCAAACGGTAAACTCACCCCAATAGTAAGTCTCAAAAGACTCTCAAGCCTCCTGACCAGTGAAATGCAGTTAGCAAACGACCTGCTGTAAAGTGGTACCACTCAGTGCAAGGAATTTCACCCAGAGCAAACAGAAGCACAAAAGTGGGCTCACACTAAGGGAGGATAGCACAGAAGGAGCTCCCCGTGCGTCTGCTGGAGGAGTTGGTAACATTGTCTGGTAGCAGAAACTATGAACACGATAGGAAAAATTAAATTGCAATGCACCACCCTGTCCAGTCCTCTCTAGTGAATAGGACAGAAGCCCTCCTGTTTGAGAGCTTAAAGAGTGGACCTGATAACTCAGTAGAAGCCACATTTCCATCAGGCAGCTCTGCTCTGGGGCTGCAGTATGAGGTTCAGGCCTGAGGATTTCCTGACCTGGGAAAGACAAGAGCCCCCCCTCCCCCTTTCCTGCAGCAGCTTTCTCTTGCACAGAGTGCATACACCTTGCATACACGCAGTGTATCCCCGTGTTTCTGGGTAGCCAGCAGAGCCCAGAACGAGAACTGAAGGGCTCTGAGCGAGGGGGCTCGGCGAGTCTCATTTAATTACAGTGCGGTGCTGGCTCTGCTCGCCCCACCCACATGCCATTTCACGCCTGATTTCTTCTCTGATTTCTTTGGGGAAAGAGAGGGAATTCGAGTGCATGTAATTTGGGTTAACAAGACGCATTATCTGCAGCCTCATTCTTGTAAAAACTTTCACAGGGAAATCACCCAGCCCATGGAGAGAAAAAATTCTCTCCTTATTGTAATTTTTCCAAGGCTAATCAAACTCTCACCATTATCCTATTGATCACAGGGAAGGTTTGATTTTCTACCGGTTGCCTAGTTAAGGTACAGTAGCTGTTGCTTGGCTTACTACATGCTGTGAGTACAACAGAGATCAACCCTCCATTTCTATGCTCCTTTTTTGTCCCTTTCCTAGACCCCTTTTCCTTCAAAGCTCACCTGCCTTTTGCTTTTGTGGTGTTCTACCTGCCTTTCACCTTCTCCTGTATCCATTGAGCAACAAAAGGTGCAAAGCTGGATTTCTACAATTAAAATTGCCAGAATAAGAATGGGGGAAAGCAAAAATCCTGAACAGGTTTGGAAACAGGAGGCAAAGGAAAAGGTGGATCTGAATGAAGCATCCCCCAACAACATGGACAAAAGGGCTCTGTGTCCAGTACCTGTGGACATTATTAGCATAACCTCTTTCCAGCTTGGACCAGAAATTGTAAGGTATGAGCCCTTCGTGGTGGTTTGTGCCCAGGACTGTCACTGAACGCACAGCATCTGATCCTGCCATTATTGCCATATGCTTTATAGTCACCAAAGCTTGTCTTCCTGTGTGAGGAAAGGCATCAGTCTCCGTTTCAAGGTGCAGTTCCCATCCCTCTGGGGGACAGCAGCCGTGTGTCAGCGCACAGCAAGAAGGCAGTGAACAGCTACACAAGAGCAGCGTGCTGGAGAAAGGTGCAGGCTTTGCTTTGCCTTCCTGTGCAAGGGTTTCTTTGGATGTGTTTTGTGTCCCTTCAAGTCACTTGGGAGTTTAGGAGAGCCAGAGAGAATAGCTTTTTCTGTCATTATTTGATAACCAATACAGTTCCCTTTGACCCTCTCTCCTCTTCCCAAAAAAGAAAGACCAGCTCAGCATTGTGTTATTTTTCAAAGCCTTTACAAATTAAGACAGTAACATGGAAATCCTCGTTGGGTTTCAGTTCATACTTCCTCCCATGCTGGGCTGAAACGGGGATTCTTTTGTGATGGCTGTGCTGCTTATTTTTTTTAAACCTCCTGAATTTGGCACACTGCCCTACTTTATTTTCTTTCCATTCTCTAGTGCTGCTCCCATTGGGAGGCTCATTCGCTTCTAATGCATGGTGTTATCTTTTGCAAGTTGAACTCTAAATCCCTGTGTTGTTTTTCCTTGCTTGTTATTCAGGTGCAGGGAATGTTAATGATGTCTCTTTGGCTGGTGGATGCTCTGGCTATGTGGCTTTAATTCTTTCTATTAATGTGTTTTATGAAGTAAATTACAGATAAATGTAGATTTTAACTACAGCTTCGAGAAGGCACATCTGTGAGACTTCACAGTCTTTCATTGGGTGAAATGCACAATTAACATCTTCCACAGCAAGAGGATGTTCACAGGTGTGCATGGGAGAAGCTTTACTGAAGCAAAAGCTCCAAAACTAAAACCTGTCACGTGATATACAGAGGGACAGGGAAGGGGAGAGGAAAGGGAAGCAGATCTGCAAACTAACTTGTATTCAGGGTCACTGAGCTCTGCTCCTGTGCACTCAGCTGCCCACACCAAGGAAACCTTTTACAGCACTCAGCAGTCCCTATCTGTAGTTGTCAGACAATCCTCAAATTAGAGACCTTATGAAGAAAAGACCCATGTTCTCTACTTGTCATTGGTTCAAGATGACTTAAAAAACCTCCTAAAACTTCTCAGGGACTCAGGAAAGCAGGTTGTGATGGGGTTTTCATGGTAGGGCTTGCTCACAGAGACATCAGAACTGTCTTTGCCCCAGGTGCCATTCGTGAGCCTGTGGCCTAAGTCTGCAGGCGCCAGAGCACCTTGTTATGGCTGTGACTGTCACTGTTTATGTTGCTCAGCCAATTCAGTCTCTTGTTGCAGCATCAGGCCTCCTGGGAGACCTTGGTGCATTGAGCTGGGGAAGTTGTGCAGCCTCCAAGAGCCATTAGATGAGGATTGCTGCTATGCAAAAGTAGGGTCAGCAGAGGGGAAAGGTCATCGGGGTCCTCTGTGGATGCCCATCCCTCGCCACACATTTCCCACAGCCCCCACGTTCTCTGTGCTCCCCCTGGATGGTGGCACTGGGTAATCACAACTGGACAGGATATGCAGTAGGTCTTTCCAAAGACCCTGTGGGATCCAGCCATTGTTCAGCTTCGGTGCCAAAGGCAGATGGGAGAAGGAGAAAGGGACCTGCTGTGGCCCATACCAGTGTAGCCTTGTTTGCCCCATGGTCCCTGGTGGTAAATCCCTCCCTGGGTGATGTGCAAGGGTCAGGATGCTCTAGGCCTGCCATGCAAACAGATCTGCCTTTCCCAGAGCGATGCCTGGGCTGAGGAAGGAGAAGGAGAAACATGTATTGTCATGGAGAGAGGCTGAATTTCTCCAAGTAGTCTGGACTGAACTGGGATTAGAGGATTTAGTAAAGGAAGATACGTACTAGTGTCTGTAGTTGTCTGGTTTTTATTGAACCAAGAGTCCCCTGTGAGCCATGAGGTAAGTAAGCAGTAAAATCATCCAACAATGCCTTGAAAACAGTTCTGTCTCTTAAACACTGCACCTCTCGGGCACTGGCTGTATTCAGAATGGCTTTCTTCATCCCAGGAGACAGAGTTATCTTAGACAACACGTAGACACTGCCAAAAATAAATACTTAAAGCTGGGTGGTGCTTGAGTCATTGATGCAGTGAGAGGCTGCAAGGCTGGAAAACAAGCTGATGGCTTTTACATGGGCAAAATCTCCAGGCCATTCTCTCCTTCCTCAGCACTTGCCCTTCATTTCTATGCAAGAGACATTGTCAGTTTGGGGGATTCTTACGAGGAGCTTGTGAGAGAAATGTTGAAAAGGGAATTTTCCAGGTTGCCTTTTCCGTCTTCCTGCTGCATTAACTGCAGGTGGTGAAGCTGCTGTTTCGGCATTTCTGCTTCAAAAGCTACATCACGTAATATCACTGAGATCACAAGGAGATGAGGAGAAAAATGGCCCTATAGGATTTTTGTTAAAAAAGGATCCATCCATAAAAGATGAAAGGTTAAATTGCTTTTAGAAACACAGCAGCGTTTAAACAGGTGAAGATCCTCGGAAATGGAGTTTGGATTCAATAAAGTAGCCATGCAGAAGGGCAGAAGAAGGCCTTTCTTTGGAGGGAAATGTCACACTTTAGTGTTAATAAAATGTCTAGTGATATAATAATAATGATAGCAATCAGGAGCCTTTATTTTTCACCTGGCAGGGCTGGTTCATGCGTGTTTTTTCAAAGCTACCTGCAATTCAAGAAAGAACAAAAAAGAATCAGGCATGCATTGACTGAAAAATATCACAGTGGAAGAGAAGAGAGCCAGACCAGCCCAAGACACCTGCATGTTACTGGGGAGATAAAGAGTGCTGCTCCCAGGTGGCAGGACATTTTCTTCCTCAGCCTTTTAGATATTGCCTCTTCACAGCTGTGTTGTAAAGACATCGCGGGAGATTTACAATCCTAAAAGAAGATACAATGAAAATGTCAAAAGGAAAAGGCAATTGCAAACAATAGTTTTGCTCTGGACTGGCCCCCTCTACACACTCCTTAGCAGTGATGTATCACAAAGGCAATGAGCACACAGCATTAGCTACTCTTGCATCTCTTGTATGTTTGTTAGGTTTAATATGCCAGAACTTGGTGGAAAGAGACTTGTTCTCCATCTATGTAGATGTCACATAAAACTTTCTGTGGAAAGAGAGGAAGAGTGGGAAATACTGCTCTTTTCGAGGCAGACAGTGACACCAGACTAATACATAACGCACCAAGTGGTGATGGAGATAAAAACACCCATGGTTAGCGGGGTGTGCATAGGCTGATACATACCTGTGAACCTGTAATGAGAGATGAGAGATGAGATGAGAGAATCTGTAAGCCTAGCCCAGCAAAGCAGGCTCCCAGTCTGGACCCGGACCCACATCTCCACAAAACCCCAGTGTGCAGCAGCATACTTCAGCCCTCGCTTATGGGGATGGAAAGCAGTGTGGAGGCGAGCCATGTCCTCCTGCACCACATCCCTGCCTGGGTGATGGGATGAAGAGCATGCTGCAGCCAGCACCCCCTGCTCAGCCTCAGCACAGCCAGGACCGTCAGCCTGAGCTTGTGCAGGGCTCAGCAGGGCCAACACTGAGCACTGTCAGGGTGGCTTCAAACTGTCACTCCTGACAGCAAGAACCCTGGTGTGCCACAGTGCTGTTTGCGGTCGTGTTAAGAACAGCACGAGGCTGCACGGGATGAGTAGCAAGAGCAGAGCTCCTCTGAAGTGTTTCTGACACATGTTTGGCATGTGTAGAGCTTGCCAGCTCTGCAGTGCTCAGATGCTCTGGAGCTCGGTGCCAGAGCGCACATCTGGAAGGATGAGCCTGCTGTCTTGCAGAGAACTAATAGGCTGCAGGGACCTTTCTGCTATAAACTGCTCTTTGCCTTGTGCAGCAGCTGGCTGGGTTAGCTGTTGCATTAATATTAACTTCAGCGAGGCTCACACTGGAGATGATATACTCCAACCCCAGGAGCCAAGTCTGTTGAGCAGTGCTTGCAAGACACAGCCACAAGCACTCACTTCAGTGTTTACTTTAAGAGATTCCTCGACTGTAGATTTGCTGCTCATGCTGGCCCACAGTGTGTGTTGATGGGGAAGGTGCCAGCTCTTGTCAGTCACTAGTGTTGTCATGAATTAGCAGGGGCCACACAGGGTACAGCCATACGTGTCAGCCTTGTGAATGAGCACTGGAGCAAGATGCGAATATGTGAGGTCCTGCTAAGACAAAGTATCAGAGAGAAAAGGAGCTCCCTCGGCACAGGAGCTTGTGGGTCCTGCTCATCCAGCATGTCCAAAGCATGAGCAGCCTTCCCCTGTGTCCCCGATGCTGTTGCTGTGCTGAGCCCTGATGACAGCGTTGCTCCTGCAGCAGCTGTGAACACGGAAATGTCAGGAGCTGGTGGAACTGAGTTAATCCAAGGCCCTGCAGTACTTCAAGGCACAGACCTTAGCAGCAGCAGCAGCCAGGCCAGGTCACAGAGGGGAGGGGAATGGATAGGCTTTTGCACAGTTTTCCCCAGTATCCAAAGCCCACATCCTGCCATCCCTTGCATGGGAGCTGAACGAGTCTTGCTCCAGTGAAAAGCACCAGCTCAAATGCTTTGGGAAGTAGCTCTCTAGGATTCTGCAGGATCTGGTAGAGTGGCACCAGTTCTGTTTTACCCAGGCAGCAGCTGGGCATGAGGAACACTGGTAACCACTTTTCTAGACACCAAGGCAGTTGTGATTTTGCCCTTGACATTATGACCCCCGATGGTTTCCATACAAACAAATGCCCATTATTTTTATTGTGCAGTTTAACCAGAATTCTTAACAGCATGTATTTCCTTATTTGCATTTAAGAAAGTACCCCAAACTGGGCATCAGCCATTTGTGGTGAAAGGCTCACAAAGGTCTGTTTGCTCTCTCAACTAAAATCCTTTGCTCAGAAAAGTGTTTGTTTGCGTGATAGAGCTCCTTCTGTCATATGGAGCTGGAGGCTCTTGGGCATATTTTGGCCTAGTGCCCCAGAACACATAGTCTCTATTGAGATTTACAGCCAGTTAAACTCCAAATGTGTTTCTGTGACAAGCTGACTCACCAGTTTCTTCCACCCCTCTGGCTCTGCTTTTACCAACTTGCATGATTTTGTCACATGCCTTTGAACAGTCTCTGTTTTTTCTTAAAGCCCAGCTGCTGGAGTCAAGGCCCTGTGTGAGGAATCAGGGTCTGAACTTGAGACACCAGGAAAATAAAGATCCCAGCACTTACTCTCACTTTCAAATTGTTGATGTTTAATCCCCGAATTACACTTGGATGGTACTGACTGAAATGACTGTGAATGCATTCACTCCTTTGGATTCCAGCTGAGCCCAGCAATATTCATTTACCGTAGTTTGCAAAATGATTTTTGCCAAAACACTATAATTGTTTCTCTGAACATCAGTAGTCATCACTGGGGAAGCAGGTTGTTCCTACAGGAAATGCAGCCCTGTTGACACCTGTGGTTGAATGTACTACAGTTGAGGTCTGTAGTTCCTGGGCAGATCCTGGGCAGACACTGTGTCTTTGCAGAGCCCATGTGGGTCCAACTGGAAGCATAACCTTAAAGTTGTTAGGTTTTGGAGTAGGCAAAATTCGTGGTCTTTCATCAAGTACGGAAATCTTTTGGTTGAGCAAGACTTGGGCAGAAGTTGGAAACATCAGGGAAAGTCTAATGAGGAAAGAAACACCCTGTAGCAGCGTGCTAAACATCTTTCAACAGTTACTCATTTCACGGCATATTCTTGCTGCTGCAATTTGTGTAGCTAAAATACATCCTTTATTGCTGTCTGTCTAGTGCAGCACTGAGCTGGCTGAGAGCTCTAGCTGTTGATTCAGCAGCAGTACACTTGGGAGAGCTCTGGACTTATCTTTTGCCACGGTAACATGTCTTTTTGACTAATTCTGATCCAGGATTTTCTTGGAAAAGAAAAATGACCCTGTGCCTGCCCAGATCTGTATCATGCTGCACATATAGTTATTTGTGTATGGGGGTTACAAATTCCTTTGCTTCCAGTGACCTCTGCTAGGCACTTACTGAAGTATGTGGAATAAATTCACACCCCGAAATCAGAGGCTAGATTACTTTGTAGAAGAACATCAAACAATTTTCACGCTAAAACTTACATGGTGCTGAAATAAAAAGGAGAGGTTCAAAAGTGTTTATGGTTTCTTAGCAAAATGTATTGGTTTGAAAATTCCACTATTGTGCTGAGATATTTGCAACTGAATATCACACCTTTGTTCCACCAGAGCTCAGGACAGCAGACTTGAAGTCATGCTGCAGGCCTCTCTTAGGCTTCTCACTGTTTCCCCTTCATCCTTCTTGGAGTGATGTTGTGCCTGTGCCATAAGTAGGGTGTCATAGACTGGCTGCTCCAAAACTTCTTGGTGTTCCGTTATAGAAATGTTTAGGTATGGCTGTAAAAGTATAGATGCACTATAATATAATGAAAAACCACATAAGAATGGAAGTGAAACTGACAGGAAAAGGGAAACACACTCACCTGCTCACCTGCTGACTGAAGAGGAAGGAACATGCTGCAGTTTCAGAGATGCCTCCAGACTGAAGGGCATCACACAAACTGAATATATAAAACAAGTCAATATCTGGTATTTTTTAAACAATGTGCTTTTGTGGGTCTAGAACTGTTGTTTTTGAAAAGTTAAAGATTTGCAACGGTAACAAAGAATATTTTGACTGCTTTCTCATCTTCTTACCCATTCTCTGCTGGTTGGCAGCTTGTGGTATCCCTCAGCAGTGTCTGACTGGGTTGGGTGCAGGGACTGTGAGCGTCCCTGCACAGGATGGGTCTTTCTTCCACTCAGGATCGGTCTCAGGAGTGATGTGGTCCTGTGGCCTGAATGCGGCCACACAGCCGGGCAGTGTTTGAGCTGGGAGGAGAAACATGGAGCTGCTGGCTCCCAAAGCCATCCTCCAGAAATCATGTTCCTCGCTTCCAAACACAGCCATCACATTGTGGAAGTGGCCTTTGACAGACAGGGAGAGCTTCTTTCCACAACCAGTGAGGTGTCTAACTAGGGTTAACTGACTTCTGACATCTTGTTAACCTTTATAGCCACTGGCCAACCTCCATTGTGGCTTTGGTCCGAAGCTGCACTGCCTCTTCTGGTCCTCACTCTCACCAGCAGCTTCTCTGGGAACTGAAGAGGCTGAGGCAAATAACAGATACAAATCATGAGCAAAGAAGAAATGACTGTCATTGCAAAAATGTATTTATTAATGATCTTCACATAATTCCCTGGGAGTGATATTCTGCAAGACAGAATTGTGATAGATTTTCACCAAATGGGAATATTTCCCTCCAGAAGTGTGTAGCATTAAAGGCAGTGAAGAAGCTGAATGTGTTTCCTCCAGTCAGGAAAATGACGGATCAGGGACAAGAGACAATACATTAGTAAACAATATAAAAAATGTACATTTTGTCATTTTGTATTCCTGAGTTATTCTAAATCTGTGAATAAATCGAGAGCTTAAAGTCTCTGGAGCTGTTTTGAAGTCTCTTGCTTTCTATAAATATTGCATTTGCCTCAAGTAAGAATTTCTGACATGTATTAAAAAAATATACATTAGTAAAGCTTATAAAATAGATATTTGGAATGCTGTTATTGTTATTTTTTATTAAAAATACAGTTTAATGGAACAATTGAGTTCTACTTCAAAGTGTCAAAATTATTTTTCATGCTTTTTCCCCATGTTCTTTGAACTTTATGGTTGAAGCTCTAATTTTCTGCTTTCTGCTTTTGTTCTTCTTTGAAGCAGTCGTTCCCTTGCACAGATAATGCTGTCTGCTTCCCAGTAATGCTTCAGTGAGATCCTCAGATTAGGGTTTCTTGGCAGCTGGCCATGGTTAGCTGAGCTTGGAAGGCCAAGTCCAGTGTTGTCTATTGGACTGGACAGACAGATAGTATCATCTCTCTTGAACAAACCCAAGGGAATATCTTACAACTGCTCTTAGTGTTCCCACAGAGGGTTTTTTGGGAGAATCAATGCCAGATACAACTACATGCTGGTACCTATGCTTAACTTGACCAAATGGTGTAATGAGATCTCTTACTCTAACGTGCTGGCAAGAGTCTGTTTGCAAAGAGAGTCCTTGAATTCAAACGTACAGGAGGAAACAGCTCCAGGTTTTCACATCTGTGACATGCTTTGTTTTATTTCATACTGATCCATGAAGTCTGCAGAGAAGTTGATGGTTATCGTGTATTTGCACCATTGAGTCCAGAAACTGAACTAAAGTCCAGAATTCTACTTTTTGTGATAGTAACTGTGTACTGAATTGTACCTCCAGCAGAAAGCCATGCTGCCAGCTCAGGCCACTGACACCATGTCCTAATTCAACATCTCATATGGACCTGGCATTAGCAAACAATGCTGGATGATCTGGCACTGAGCAGTGAGAGGAAGCAGTCTGGGGACTGCTGTCACCTTCTCACCATTGCCACAATAGGTGACCGTGTATTTCAGCACTTGGCACATCCCTCAGCCAGCCCTCAAGCAGAGGTGGTCTCTGAAGTACGGTCAGAGAATGATGTATTCCTTGTGGAAATACATCACCATGTGATTCCTTGTGGAAATATATCACCATGTAATTCCTTGTGGAAATACATCACCATGTATTGGGGCCTATAGGGGTGCTGGGGAGAGACTCTTCCTTAGGGACTGTAGTGACAGGACAAGGGGTAATGGGTTAAAACTTAAACAGGGGAAGTTTAGATTGAATACAAGGAAGAAATTCTTTTCCTGTTAGGGTGGTGAGGCACTGGAATGGGTTGGCCAAAGAAGTGGTTGATGCTCCATCCCTTGCAGTGTTCAAGACCAGGTTAAACAGAGCAATGTTGTTTAGTTTATGGTGTCCCTGCCCATGGCAGGGGGTTTGGAATGAGATCCTTCCCAACCCTAACTTTTCTATAGTTCTATGATTCATGGAATATGATAGAAGGCATCTACTAGTCCTCTTATATGCAAATAAACCAATATCTGACAAACAAATATGACAAGTAATCAAATATTAGAGCCTTTGCTGAACAGTCAGAGGAAAGATCTTAAAGACTTGGATAATTTCCTTTTTTTTATGAATAAAAAAGACCTTCATTTCTTTAAGGTATGCTGTATATCAAAATGAAACCTTCCTATGCAGGCAGTTGGATGCAATATGCAGTAAATTGGTAATAAAAGTTGAAAGTCATAAGATTAAAGTGCTGCTCTCCATTAAAAGGAAATTAGTTTGGGGTTTGCTTTTTTTTTTGTTGTTGTTTGTTTCTTTTCCCTCTTCTTTTTCTTTAAAGCAATTTCTGAGCCAAACAGAAATGGCTGCTCTCAGACATTTAGAAAGCAGAATTTAAGAAATAGTATATGATAGCTCTTTTGGCTCAAAGTGCACAAAGTCCTTAGAAAAATATCATCTTTCCTAATTCCCTTTGGAGCTGTTGGCACCGTGTGGGATACAGATTGTAAAGCTCTACTGGCTACTCAGACGTTAGAGTTTTTGCTAACTGAATTTCTATTTGTTTACATTGCAGTCAGTACTGAAACATAATGAATCATATATGCTGTGATTCAAGGTGAGGTGAGGGTCTTTAACATTTAGCTTCTAAGTGTGTCCAGGTTTTTTTCAAGTAAAGCAGTGCTGTGCTGGACTAGTGTATTTTAGGAGTGCATGTGAGAGAAAAATTGTATTGACATTAAAATCACAACAAGCAGAACTTTTGGGCCCTGGCTACGATCTTCTGTCTCTACATAAAGAAATTTATTAGGGGCTGGATGGAGTGTTTTGACTTTATTGCAATTTGAAATGTTTTTTCCCTCCATGAGGTCTGAGAGGAGGTTGTTTCTCCAGGACACAGATTTTTCTTTCCCCTTTGCCCTCTAGAGTTCCTGTGTTGAATGTCTTTGCTGTGAGATAAGAGGTAACTTCCAAAGTGCTGCAAAATTTACCCTGTGGTTTAGGATGTTTTCTCCTGTGCCTCGCCACCTCCTCAGCAAATCTGTTCATGTAGTCCCTGCTCTCTGTATGCGCACTCAGAGTCAAACAAATCCTGAGTGGGAACAGTCAATACACTGTGTTTCTCAAAATGCTCATCTCAAGGTGTGTGGCATGGTGAAAAGTGATCTCTGCCTGCTTTTTCCTTGTTCAAGTCTAATAGTGAGATGCGGCAGAGGTCAGAGTTATGGTCCTTAAAAAGATGATTGAAAAGATAATTGAGCTGAAGACTTTTATTTAGGGAGTAAGTAACACAACTAACCTATTTCTAGTCTTGTGGTTAAGGCCATCTGAAAGAGCAGTTCTGTTAAGCTGTAGAATCATAGAATAGTTAGGGTTGGAAGGGACCTTAAGATCAACCATGGCCAGAGCAGAGTTGACAAAGACTGTTCTCTGCTTGCACCTGCATGGGAGGAGCACTGAGACTTTCACATTTGGGTTTGTATAAACTGGGAGAAGCTTGTTGGGGCGGGCTGGTTTGGAAACTGAATTTTTCTTCTGATAGATAGTTTTAATAGGTTTAATAACTCCAGTGCTTGTTATGCTAAAATTGAACTATGTAGCTGTGCAGTGTTCATGGGGAGGTTACCAAGCTTGTCAGAGTTCAAGGAGCCTTGGACAAAGCTTTTAGTCATATGATTCAGTTCTAGGTAGTCCCGTGAGAAGCAGGGAGTTGGACTTGATCCTTAAATGTCCCTTCCAACTTGAGATATTCTGTGATTGTTTCTGTTTGTAATCTCTTTTATGTTTGGAGATGCTGCTTTTTGCAGAGATTTGATATGAAGTTCCTGGGCAATACTGTTACAACAGAGGTTTGGAGATTTTGAGGTTAGGTTGGTTTTCCTTAAAAATAGTCAATTTATGGTATTTACTGTTGCAGGACGCAATAGAGGGCAAAGCTAAGAGTTCCAAAAGGAATCTGATATACTTACGGGGGAGAAAAAGAGAGGCAGAGCGCCTAGTAGCCCAGTCATCTTAGGTTCAAAAGGTTTCCAGACAGCAGATTTCCAGAAGCAAGTCGGATATGCAAAATGACCTGTCTTGTTTCTTTTTCGCTAAAGATGCTCGTGGTCTTTGTCAGAGAGTAGCTGATGAAAAGAGTTATACCTCTGTGCTGAGGCATTTCTGTTTCTATATCCATTCTCAGCTGGGCTGCCAGTCTAGGGAATGTTCTCTTCAACAGGAGATTAAAGACCTGAATCTATTGGATTTGGATGTGGAAGGTATAAACAGAAAAAGATGGAGGGAGGAAGGGAGAAAATAATGATCATTGACATCCGTTGTACCATGCCTTCTGAGGCTGTCCGGTCTAGACAAAGCCATCTATCTGGCAGGCTCCAGACATTCTGCATCCTGCCATCTGCCACAACAGGGAAAGTTAGAGCAGTTTGTCTGTTATCTTGTCTTATTTTGAAACATACTAATGTGTTTATGAGATAATTTGCACAAAATGACATCCATGTACAAAACTTCATAGCTCTAAGCCAGATGCTTTTCAGAATTATATACGTTTGCTGAATAATTTTGGCAAAGGAAATTCTGTATGACCAGATTGTAATTAGAAAAAGCCCCAACAAAACAAACCAAAAAAACCCCAAATAACCTAATGACTGTACTTCTCACTGAAAATTTGAACTATCTGTGTTAGAAAAAAGTAAAATCATGTATTATTCATCCTTAATAGGATAGTGCATAACTCTTAACAGTTGCAAACTTGAGGTAGTATTACTTGATTGCTACCATTTTAAGTCTGTTGCTTGCAAATGTATGCAGCATTTCCACGTTGTTGTCAGTTAATTCATGATATTACACCCTTGCTTTAAAAAATGTGGTAATACTAATGTTAATAATTCACCTTATGAAAGAATACTGAAATTGCAAGGAGTGTTTCCATAGCTATGTATACTGCCCTTGTTATTTTATTATCACCCTGAATATTAATACCTCTACTGTTTATAAGCAAATATAAGTATGTAATGGATGGAGTCTTGTAAGGAAAAAAAATAGTGCTTTTTTTTTTCCTATTCTATATTGTCAGCTTTTTTCTCCTCTTACCCCACACTTCTGAAACTACTTTCTCTTCCTATAATGTATGTACAAGAAAGATTTTGTCAGTCTTTGCCTTTGAGGCTCACTTGCACATGAATCTTCAGCATCTGTCTTTAGAGTTCAGAGGTGAACAGTATGATATTGAAACATATTAGTTGCCAAAAGGACAAATAACCTGTAATGTTGACTGCATCTTGTAAGCTATCATGGGGAAATTGTTGTGGTTTTTTCAGTTCAAGCTTTGTTTAGCTTGAAGTTCTATTCTTTAAAGGCAAAGATGTTCAAGATTAGTGGCTTATTTACTAGCATGTTTTGTTGTGCTAGCTCTTCTAGGGAATAGTCAAACATGGCAAAAATGCTCACCACCAGTCTTGCAAAAGAACTTTAGTTTTATTGTGGAGAACCTTTCTGGAAGACTTTAGATGTTGACTATACATTTAGTTTACTAATCTCACTAGGTTGCTAACAGCTGTTGCTGGAGGGTAGCTTCAGGACTTTGAGTGGGCCAGTTGTATCGGGTGGCTTAAAAAGGCAAACAAAAGATTTAGAATAAAACTGAAATACCATATTAAAGTTTCATAAAGCAAAGTAAGGTTGTAAAGGGGAGCTTTAAAATAACCTAATTTTTCCAAACCTTCATTTAAGTGCTTGCTAGCTTTTTGAAAATTCTGGAGTTAGCAAAGGAGACATAGCCATTAAGCTAAGAACAAAGCTGTGTTGTTTCAATTTGTGTTTCCCTAAATAGCATACCCACACTACAGTGTACTGAAAGGGTTGGTTCTTAAATGACTCAAAATATTAGTGAATTCACTCTGACTTGTACTTTCTCGAGGCTGCTACATAGTATTAATTATGCAGATACAATATTAATAGCTTATAAAGCAATATATATTTGATTAGCTACTAAAAAACCCACAACAGTTTTTGGGGAATTCAATGTCTAATAATGAGCCAGAACTTTTAAAACATAAATATTAATTTCTTATTGTGTTTCTTTTTTCTTTTCTGTTTTTCTTTTTTTCCCTGTTTGTTTGTTGTTGTTTTTCTTTTGTTTTCAAACTCAAGACTCTGTCTACTAAATGCATGGTATCTGTAGAGGTGCTAAGGAAAGCTATATGCCTGTGGAAAAACTACCCCAGCCAATGAGAGGTAACAGAAAACAGTGTTTTGGAAAACGGGCTGTGTTTGGTAAAGAGAGAACTGACCTGGCAGAGACTGGAAATAAGTATATTTTCATATTTCCTGCACATAACATCTGCTTAAGCACCAGAATTTGCCTTTGCTTCGTTTTGCAAGGATTTTCTTTAGCTATTCCAGCTCCTGCTGTTAATAGCCAGCAGTGTTATGTTATCAGAAATTGAGACTGTTGCATTAATATCCTGTGACAGTATGTATATTTAAAAAACGGAGTACACTGTTAACTGGAAATGTTGCTTAGCAGTTTCTCTCAAAGGAGAGATTTTGCTTCAAGTTATTGTGCAGTTATAAAAAAGTTAACTGAAAAATAAGAACTAGAAAGGAGCGTAAATTTTCTACCTACACTCTAGTGGCTTTCATGCTTTTTGTATTATTTATACTCCATGAATATTCCAATGAAAGTAAAACCTACTTATAAGCATACGGGTGGGAAAGAAAAATGTTAGAAGAAAGAAGATTTTATACACCATCTCGTGATTATAATTATTCAAAGGACAGTGTTTTCACATAGAATAGGTTTCAATAATGCCTTTAAAACTAAGACAAATAATAAGCAAAAAATAACATGGAATTAATCAGATGGCACTCAAATCCTGACAGTTTCTGGTTTTGTAAAAAAATAATGTGAAGAAATTAGAGAATGTGATGAGGATGCCTGGTCTGGCATTTTTCATCACTGGTGTTGACTTAGTGTCCATCAAGAGTGCTTTTTTACTGTGGAAATACTTTTCAAACAATCAACCATCAAAAAAACCCCTAACCCAAATAGGTAATGTTTTTGCTGGATATGCTGCAAGTTCGCTTTAGCTGTCTTGGTGTTTAACTTAGGACAGGTACAGTTTGCCTTACCAGCCACTGCTTTCTTCTGGGTCAGCCCAGCATCTGATGTACAGCCATGCAGTTACTGTAGCACATGACATGTGCTCATCAAAGGAGAATGAACAGTGGGAAATATCACCCCTCCACATTAGCTGAGTGAAAAGGGAAGCCTGGGGGAGGTAAACCTTTGCTACCATAAGCTACTGCTGAGGTATTTCAAATTAGATTTTTAGAATTCCCAAATGATATATTCTGTGCTAGTAAAGCATCAGTTGTTTTCTATATCCCATTTTGTAGTGGCAGCGAGGGCTAGAATGACTGTCACTGATGCTATATAAAATGAATTCATTTTCTGCTTTAAAAATCTTATGGCTTTAAACCCACGTTTGAAACTTGGTTGGTATACATCATTGTTTTCAGTCCTTGCAAGAGATATAACTGGACTGAAAATACTGCTGTTAGGTACCAGGGTCGCAACTGAAGTAAGGTGTTGGATCAGATGAACTCCACAGGTCCCTTTCAACCTTAAAATTATTCTGTGATTTTTGTTGTCAATTGGATGCATTAACTGGAAGAAATGCTGGCTGTAATAATCTCTGTATCCACAGGCTTTCCATAACATTTCAGGGACTTCTTATATGCTTTCTGAGAGACATTAGCATCTATCAGCAATCACAAATTACTTACCAGGGACTTTTACCCACTAATGCAAAACACTTCTTTGAGAATTCCAAAGCCAGTTCAAAATAAAATCAAACCAGTTTCTGCTACAGATCATCTTCTCAGATCATTAGCTTTCTTAATCATAGGCTTCTACACAGAACTCTGCATCCATCTCTAATGCATTTGCATTACCTGTGAGCATCCACATGAAGCTGCTCATGATGATTATACATCCAGCAGCCAGATAGGTTTAGAAAAAGGCTTTTTAAAAATTATGTCATCCTTTGTTTAGAGCTAGAAAGAGGCGTGCAGCTTTTCGCATTAGTTTGCACTGCATTATTTTAATGTCTGTCTGAGTTGAATCCAAGAGGGCTGTCATCAGCAGCTGTAGCATGCAAGATAGTTCTCTCTTTATTAAGCTGTTATGCAAAGGCACTGCTTAGCGGCATTCATTGGTAAGAAATGTGCTGTGAAGCTCCTTCCCTTCCCATGCTGTGCAGAAGAATGTGCCGTTCATCTAATGCCTCATCCTAATGACTGTCTGAGTGGGGCTGCTGTGGACAGCGCTTGGGGAGCCCTTCAGCGGGAATGTCTGGTCACGATTTCCATATCTGGGGCTACTACCATAGGATACTGCGGCAGTGCAAAGTAATCAGTAATGTTTGCACAATGCTACCAGTGTTCAGAAAGTAGTATTCCTTGGTGTAAGAGTGAGAAATAACCATCAGAGAGAAGATCAGGTAATCATCTGCTAAGCTGTCATTTGGCAGTTGGAAAGCTCTCTGTATTTATGATTGTACAAAGACTGTACTTATATGTTTTATAGCTTTTATAAATTATGCTTGTCCCTTTGGGAAATTAATATGCACAAACAGAAAAATATTCTAAGCAGCATCATGGTTTTCTACCAGAAAAGTGGTTTAGTGCTATAGGCAAGAAAGGATACAGGTAAAACTCCTTATGTTTTACTGGTTAGTTATTCCCCGTTAGTTCTGCCAGGTTGCACTGAGTCAAGATAGACCTTTCAGGTATAAACTTTGGGAAGCACATCTTGCCTCAGTAAGAGAGACCTAATTGATGTCTGACATTGCTCTGAAAGGAAGAAAGGAATTTGCACTGGTGTAATGCTGGTTGCATATATCCTCACCATGTGGCAGGTTCGGATGTACAGCCTCTTCATATACGTTATCCAGATACATGATCAAATTAGGAAAAGGTAGTTTTTATTTCTGAATGTGTGTAGAGCGATTGTGGAAAAAGAAAGAATTTGTGAATTACATTGAGCACCACATGACATATGTCTGGCTGTGAAGTCCCTGTGCCTTACATTATAAAAAACAATGGCTGGTTGTAGACTCAAATATTGACTGTAAATGACACGTATTTTTCAGCATCTAAGATTTTGCTAAACTTGAAATCTAAGGGAAGCAGACTTTCAAGGAAAATTACATTTATTTTTGAATCACTAGTTTTTAATTTTGTTTATCTACATATTTGAGAAGTATATATGTCTTGGACACAGGCTTATGCCAGATGGTGTTATATATACAGTGTTTATAATAATATTGAATACCTACATGGATTAGTAGTGTTTCACTAGCATTAATTCAGCATGCTATCGATCACTGAGGATTTGTCACAGGTAAGGGATCCTTCTGCCTTGGGCAAAGAAGGTTCCCTTAGTCTCAGCTAAGAAGTCCCAAACCTTGGGAGATATCCTTCCTCAAGGGAAGGTTATCAGATGTCCAGTCCATTTCCAGTTCAGGGAGAGCTCAAATTGGGTTCACCCTGATGGCAATATTTATAGAGTAAAGTAGTAGGCTGCTGGTAACTAGTATAGACAAGGATAGATGTCTTTGTTTCAGCACTGGTATCGTGTTCTGTACTTTGGTTATCTGATGTTCTTGGGCTTTAAAACCACCTTTTGAAATATTTTTCTGAGGCACTTTCACTTCCTTGTACATGAGCCAGGAGCCTTTCTGCTCACAGGTTCACCACAAAGCATGCAGCCTGCTGCTCCTTGGGTAGCCCGAACTAATTAGCTAGGGGAAAAAGCTTACATTTAGCCTTATGTATGTTCCCTCTCTTCTGATGGCTTTATACTGTAGGTTTTGGCACCAGTGTAGGTTAACATTTTGAAGTTTAAGTCATGAATCTGAGATTTATTGTAAATTGATGAATCTAGCCTGTGAGTGGTTTGGACTTTGGTAAGCTAGTTAACAAGAATTAACAAGTGGGTTGAGCTTCCCTCTTGTGGCTGCATTATGTAACTAAAGATTTTCTATAAAACATCTGAACTTTTTTTTCCGCAGAGCAGGAACTCCTCCGAGACTTCCCTCGAGTTAAGATTGCTCAGGCTTTGCTGGTTTTGAAAGACTCAGTTGTTGCTCTGTTACAGGCATGTCCCTATCAGTTATAGTTAGTGTTCAGTTACAGTTTGTTCGTGGTTTATATGAAATGGAGAAAAAAAAAGGAAAAAGGAAAAATGATAAATGAAGAAGATTAAGGGTGGCAAGAAGCAACAAATATTAATAAGAGGAAAAACTTTATTAGGTCCTTCTGACACTTGGAAAAAATTCCCACTTCCCTTGCTGAGTCATTTGGCCTCAGGGCTCCTCTCTGTCAGCTCTCTTCACTCAAGAAGGCAATTTAATATGAATTAATAAACTCTTGATTGTTTCTATATTGATTAATAGCATCTACCTGTAATTTTTTCCAGTTTCATAATGGCTGTAGTAGTAAGATATTGGGGGTTTAACTAGATTTCTTTTTTTTTTAAATGCTGCACCCTACATAATAGTCACCAAAGCATTGTATCTGGTCATGCTCCTTCAGGAGGCAGGTTGGCCATTTGGTGTGCTCTGTGCACAACTGGGATGCTTGCTTTCAGTGCAGGAGTCTGCCATTACCTGTTAGGAGTCAAATGCTGGCAGTGGAAGGATTGGCACCCTAACCAGTTCATAGCTACAAATTACTTCTCAAATCTCATGTGCATGGAGATTAGGTTGTATTATAGAAGATAATGCAATTATGTTAAATCTGAGATTGTTTACTCCTTGTCTCTTGCGCTGTTAACCTTGCAAGACCATGTGTAACTTCCTCTTGTCACTTTGTTGTTGTCTAGAGTACCTTCAGCCTTTGCAGTAGCAACAGATCCTATTTCTTTGTCTGAAAGGAAATTCCTTAATTTTCAGGAGATAGTACAAGGATTAGGAAGCTCTACATGAAGCTTTTTGCAATCCGTTCTGCTATGTTTTGTCTGTTCATTTGATCAGGACAATGCTGCATGCATGTGGAGGATTCAATAACCTATCCAGCAAATAGAATATTTTGACATAATTGAAAAATCCAACTGACAGTGGTAACAATGAACCCAAACTGGATGAAAAAACATGGTACTTAATGCAGTTTGTATGTAAACAGAAAAAAAAAGGAAGGGTTGTTTTTTGGGGATTTTTTTTCCCCTCCCCTTTTATTAATCATTAAGCTTCAAAGAGATTTTTCACCTTACAGCTAAACCAGGAAAGTGGTTATTAATGTAGGTGATAAAGTAGAAGTCCACATTAGAAGTGTTGCTTAACCGAAAGCATAGTAAGGTTATTTGCACAGTGGGAAAACTGTGTCAAGGTGTCACAAGATAATTTGTCTTAGTACTAAATAAATATATAGAGGCAAGTTAGAAGACTGTAATTGCTCACCTGGAAGAAATTTTTGTAGAAAAATAGCTACATTATGTAGAATATTTTTATGAATAAATAAAAAGAAATAAGATATTAATACTGTGGAAATAGAATAATGTGGAGAAAAACATGGCACTTCATTTTTTAACCTAGCACTTTACGATATTTTTTCAGTTAATCAGTAGGAAAATCATTGTATGATCTTGATCAGTATTAGTAAGCAGATGTAATTTGCTGGTTCGTGTACAGTACTTGGCCACTTGGGAGTATCCTGGATAATCATTCACTCATACTTTTCTTATAGCATGAACTGTTTTTATGGTTTTGAGAGCACATTCAAGAAAAAGCATTTCTCTTGATTCACAGAATATTTAAGGTGCAATGCAGCCTGAGAGGAAAGACAGAATTGGAATCACGGTGCGGATTCTGGTGACAGAAGTTACTGCAACAAGTCCTGAAATAAGCTGTGTTTGTCCTTGGTAAGACATTCATTCCATATCTTATGTTAACTTGGAATTGCATGTTTTAATTTTCTGAAACACTTGATTCTACAATATTTATTTAAAGTAAATATTTGTCATATATTATTAAATCCATGCGTTTTCTCACTTAATATTCTTATGTCCAGCAGCATAAGGTCAGTAGTCAGTATTTAACACTGACAACTTTATTATGTTAATATATGGTATATATGGTTTTCCTTGTACTATTGCCATATAACCTGAAAGGTCTGTGTCGGTCTTGAAAGATGAAGAGACTAAGGATGATGTTTGCAAGATAAAGAAAGTTTAGTAATTGTTTATCTTCATAAGCGTATTAGAGAAAGCAGTTGTAATGGTGGTTTATTTTAAGGCTGTTTAATATGGTGAAAAACAGGTGCATGTGTGTATAAGCATCATTAAGACTCCTGCTCTTTCTCTTGTTTTTGGTGTAGTTTCAGATTGTGGCATTGAATCTCTGATGAATTGTCTTTTTTTTCTTTCTGATGTATCAGAATGTATGATGTAAGACCCAAGGGCAAGGTTATACTGGTAAGGTCCTCTATTACATCCTTTTGCTTTGATGGGAGGTAAATAGGTTCTTTGGCAAGCTGTGGCTTTGGGGCATAAAAGAACCACTTTTTCTCCCAGCAAGTGTCAGCTGTTAGCATGGTGAACATTTTATTACATTTTCAGTGTTTTTAGGTTACTTGGTTTTATAAAAGGTAATGATGGTATCTAATTTTTGGTGAGGGTTCATGGTACCCAAGATGGGTCTGCTTTTCTCTTTTTGAAGTAGAAAATAGACAAACGGCATTCTAGATACCATAATAAATGTTATTTTGGTACCTCTAGTTTATTATGGGTGAATTATTAAAATATTACGGTTTCATATAGATTATACAGTGAATGGCCAGATGATAAAATGGAAGGATTTGATTTTTAGCTATCATATGCAATGAAGTAGGGCGGGGGGGAGGGGGTGGGGGTGGTGGAGATAACTGGCAAGTGCAGTCATGTTTAGACCTC